>CM067369.1:55039547-55131908 GCA_034401795.1 Chaetoderma sp. LZ-2023a
CGCATGACACGTGTGTTGGCGCAAGATTTCCCGGGCTATTTAACCATGTTTCTTGTGACAAAGAACACGGGGGTGGGGGGGAGGAGACCAATTCTCAACCTCAAACCGCTAAGCAAGTTTATATACACAATGAGTTTCTAAATGGAAACAATAAAATTGGTGTTGTTGGGGTTAGAGAAGGGAATGTGGACAGCATCGATAGATCTGAAAGACGCTTATTTCCACATTCCCATTGCAAGGAGTTTTCGTCGGTTCCTGAGATTTGCTTTTTCTGGGACACCAATTGGAATTCAAAGTTCTCCCATTCAGCATCTCGACGGCTCTGAAGGTTTTCACTCGAGCGGTCCTTGCTGTCACAGCATACCTCCACAGGAGAAATATAGCAGTCCACACTTACATAGACGACTGGTTATTAAAAGCACACAACCCAGAAAGCTTGACAGCAAATCTGGAAATAGTTTTGAAAACTCACAGATTTAGGCTGGATAATCAACTTTCAAAAATCAGGGCTGACTCCATCCCAGAAGTTTGTTTACCTGGGTATGTTCTTCGATTTGGAGATAGGATATGTTTATCCATCCCCGGAGAGAGTGGAGAATCTCCTCTCATGCATTCAATTGGTTTGCAGCAGTCGTTATATTCTAGCATGAGTCTATTTGAGAATGCTAGGTCTGATGGTTTCAATGGAACCAGTCATTCCTCGGGCGGCCGATTCAGCTGTTTCTCATGACTCAGTGGAAGCAGAGTTCAGGATCACTGGACTCGCGCATTCAAGTGTTGGATCCTCTCTTCATCACCTTCATTGGTGGATGGAGAGAGAGAATCTCCTGGCGGGAGTCATGCTGACACCTCCCCACCCTCAAGTAATGATGTTTACGGACATATTGATGGAGGGAGGGGAGCTTGGCCTGGAAGAAGCCACACTATCAGGGCTTTGCAATCTGGATCAGTCAAAGGAGCATATCAACATGCTAGAATTACGGGCCTGCAACACTTTTTAAAAGAAGTGGAGGGAAAATTTGTGTTGATACATTCAGACAAGTCAAGAGTAGTGAGTTACATAAACCGCCAGGGCGGAACGAAGTCGCCCAGTCTGTGTATGATGACATGGAAACTGCTTTGCTGGTGCATGTATCATGATCACCCTGAAAGCAGTTCATATTCTGGGAAGGCTGAATCTGTTAGCAGACTCATTGGGCCGAAGGATGAGCATTCTGCCTACGGAATGGCAACTAAAGCAATGTGTGGCGGATCATCTGTTCAATCATTGGGAAAAGCCCAACATAAATTTATTCGCGATGAAGAAGAATGCGAAGATGATGACGGTTGTTTCTCCGATTCCAGATCCAAGCGCTAGCGCAATAGATGCGCTAGCTATCAGTTGGAAGGGAATGTATGCATACGCATACCCTCCAACAATCCTGATTCCAAGGATTCTCCAGCAAATCAAGCAGAAGGAATGCCAAGTGCTTCTGATCGCCCCAAATTGGCTACGCCGATCATGGTTTACGGATCTGCTGGACCTTCTGGTCTGCAATCCGGTTCCTCTGCCTCTGATGAACAATATTATCTTCCAGGGCAAGTCCCTTCACAACAATCTGTCAATATTTCAATTGACTGAATGGATGTTGTCAAAGAATCTGCAATTAAGGAGGGCTTTTGTGAGCAAGCAGCCCCTCCAGAACATATAATTATAAAATCAACAGATTTGCAGAATGGTGCTCAAAGAGATGTATCAATCCAATGGATGCATCTATTCAGGTAGTAGCTGATTTTCTCTGTCACCTGTATGATGCCTATAGTCTTACGCCTAATTCAATTGCTGGATATAAATCGGCATTAATGACTGTTATCCCTTGCTTGGCAAAGAGGGGAAGTGATGAAGTATGTGTTCTAAATACTCTTATCAAGGGTATGGGCCAGGGTTGGCAAGTTTTGGACACTAGTGGTTTAAACCATGGTTTAAACCGTCCGCCCAAAATAGGTTTTGGACACCTTAAATTGTCCAAAACTGTCCAAAACCTAAAATATTGGTATAAAAAATATTTTTCTGAAATGTAATTTTCTTAAAACAACTATATAGCATTTAGACACATACAGGTACATGTACATATTGATGGATGGTTATCTACATGTATTTTTGGATACTTTATTGCTATATAATAATAATAATAATAATAATAATAATAATAATAATAATAATAATAATAATAATCTAAAAGGACATATGATTTCAATAAATTAGGAGTCTTATTTGCTTCTTTCTATAATCCATGGGTTAATTTTTTTCTACTTTTGTTTGTCTTAAATGTTTTAACTCTGTATATTTCGACCAGTTGTGTTAAACCCACAGAAACCCTATTTAATCAATAATGTAAACATATTAGACTACCTATGTACAGCTAGATGTTTATATTATTGAGAACTGTCTCTGTGTCTAAATCTATTTCTTGCAAAATGTTCATGGCCTATGGAAGAATCTTAAACTCAGAGAAAATGTAGTCTGCTAAGATGTTGTTTCAACAATTAACTGATGACCCTTGCTCTCTAAGGCTATTTTAGAATGCACTACTCAGTACACACATTAGCTATGTTTACATAAGATCTTATACAAATTTGGGATTAAGGCATTAAGCTGATAGAATATAAATTAGATTCTTCATGTTTTCATCTATCCTCAGTTAATGCTAGATATCAATTAGACAATTAGTAAAAAGATATCCTTGTGCTACATTAATCTTTGAATTCTTCTGTTGTCCTGAATATTTATGTGTTGATGGTATTTGAAATAGTTAATATGTATTTCAAAGGTGGTAGGCCTAAGGATCCAATTTGGAAGCACTTTTTGGAAGTTAAGATTAATGGCAAACAAATGGCTAAGTGTAGAGAGTGTGAGTACACAGTTGTCAACAAGGTAGCAAGGATGAAAATACACTATGAGAAGTCTACTGAAAGTCCTGTTGAACAGGCTGATACAGACAGTGCAGACACACACATCAGCCAGCAGACATCAAGATTTTGAAGGTAAATAAAATTAATGCTTAACCCCTTGCCCTCTAATGTCAATAATTAAAAATTCTATATTTTATTGTAACTATACCAAGGAAACTGGTTTTCATTTTTCAACAATTTTGTTGGGCGATGACAAATTTGTTGAAAATAAAAAAACAGTTTATCTTTTAATTTTATTTGAAAAATGTTTTTTGTTGACATTGGAGTGCTAGGAGTCCAATATATCTAATACATGCCTTAACCCTTTCACCGATGAATTCCTCAGCTATCATTTTCAAGGACACTATGCGGGAAAACTGCAGAATATTTTGAAACTAATTTGACTGGAAAACAAATTTACTCGTGAAATGACTGCCGCTTTTACTAAGCCAGTCATTTCAGTGAAAAATTTTCTAAAATTTGTGCTAAGTTGTGTTTAAAAGTCATAATGTACAATGTAGGTAAGGTTACTATTCACTGTAATTGTCTTGGCCGCATAGGGGTTATCAACAGGATGTCTCACCTTTAGTTCAGATACCTGAGTTAATTATTCTCTTTGCCATGCTAGTAATAGAGCCAGGTCTGATAATCTCTGATAACCACAATCACATGCTGAGCCTCTTTACAATTCAATGGTATAGGTGTGATAATTGGCCTGTGATGGCGCTGGCTTAAGATTAGAAATAACACACAATGATCTGCTTAACCCTATACTTTCTGCAACCCAGGGTTTTCAGAAATACTCTTGCCTGAATACCTTTACTACAGTAATATTATGAAAACAATTTGGCATAGCACACTAACACCCTTCAGATAGACTGATGCAAACAGTCAAACTAATATTCAGCAAGTCTCAAAGTTTTGAAAATAAATAAAAACATGCATTTATTTGACAGGGTGGTCTATCTTTAACTCTATCCATTCCAAATTTTAAATGTATTGAATTATGACATAAAATTAATTACTTTTGAAAATTCAACATAGGAATGACTGATTTTGTTGCAATGCCAGTCATTTCAATGTAAATTTTAAAAAAGATTATCATATCTTGTCCCCATATGGCTTGGACCAGGTAGGGTGTATATCTACATTTGGCTTATATAGCACATGTAATATCCCTTTTCTTTGTTTCAGCTGGACAAACCATCAGCTGCACCATGCACAAAGCGACTAAGAGAAGAATTGCCATCGCAATCAGCACCACCCTCACCAACCTGTCCAGTTCAATTCTCAATTCAACCCGATCTGAGCCGACATTGCTAGTGTTTTGCTACAGGATGTTGAGAGGGCTGTCTGATTTGGACTACTAATTAAACCTAATTAAGCCTTTTAAGTTTTAATTGTATGTATTTGATAAAAATGTAATAATAACTCATATAATAAATGGATTTATTTAATATAGTGCTTTTGATGCAATCTCTGATTTCTTGTTATTTTTTAATAGGATTATGATGCATAAGAGTATGGTGATATGTCCAACATAGTTTTGGACAGTTTTGGACAATTTTGGACAGTTTTGGACTGGTTTAAACCATTTAAGACAGGTTTTAGACAGGTTTTGGACAATGTCTGCTCAAAGTTAGTTTTGGACTGTCCAAAACCCAACCCTGGTATGGGCAATCTTAGACCGACAAATCCTCCACAGACACCATCATGGAATCTTTCTCTGTTTCTTCAAGTTTTGAGTGATAAACCTTTTGAACCACTTAGTGCTATTTCTATAAAATTATTGACACTTAAAGCTATATTTTTAGTTGCCCCAGCATCAGCCAGACGCAGAAGTGGAATTCATGCCATGTCTGCTGAGCCTGACCATCATATAGTTACAGGTGAAGGCCTTAAGCTTCTACCGAGATTGAATTTCTTGGCTAAGAATCAATCTTTAAAATATCCGGGTCAACCTATTATTTTACCTGCCTTAACCAGATATGATCCTGGTGCTAAAGCATGGTGTCCTGCCCATGCATTAAATAAGCACAAAAGAAGAACTTCGGTTTGGCGGAGGGACCCATGCTCCGTATGGTTGTCATATATTGAACCCCGTAATAGGGCGTCAAGAGACACTATTTCCAGATGGATAGTAGAACGCATTCAATTCTGTTGTAAGACAACCACTGGAAATCAAGTAGATAGAGCTAATGCTCATAGTGTGGTAACTTCCACGACATTATTTAATGATGTTTCTATTGAAGACATTATGTCAGTAGCCCAGTGGCACTGTGAATCAAGTTTTACCTGCCATTACCTCCGTGACACTTCCAACCCGCTCGCCATCTCAGTCCTCAGAAAATAATGTAGAGGGTTTCTATTTGTAATTAGTTTTCCTCCTTCGCTATTTACAAATATCACATTTGTTAGTAGGGGATCCCTACTATTTCCGGTTTCATTCTCTTCATCCAGTGGGGGAAGAGGTGATTTCCGTGCCACAGACATCATAGGTCAGTATATATGATCTTTTTGGTTTTTTGTCTCGCCTGCTTCGAAGCAGGATCGAGACAGGTATCACTTTTCCGGCGCCGGCGTAAACTTTTAAGTTAAGTTTATATCTCAGCAATGCCTGATCCAATTGGAACCAAACTTGGGTGCATTGTAATATACATCAAACGGAAGCAGCCCGCCGATAAGAAGGCCATGAGTTCAAGGTTACAAGGGTCAAAGGTTACAGTATAATCTTTGTTAATATTTTACGTTACGTTTTTGCATTAAACAAAAGTTATTGCCTTATATCTCAGCAATGCCTGATCCAATTGGAACCAAACTTGGGTACATGGTGATATACATCAAAAGGAAGCAGCATGCTGATGCAGACATAATGCGGTCAAGGTTATGGGGGTCAAAGGTCACAGTATAATCTTTGTTAATATTTTACGTTACGTTTTTGCATTAAACAAACGTTATTGCCTTATATCTCAGCAATGCCTGATCCAATTGGAACCAAATTTGGGTACGTGGTGATATACATTTATTGGAAGCAGCCCACCGATAAAGCGGTCATGACGTCAAGGTTATGGGGTCAAAGGTTGCAGTATAATCTTTGTTAAGTTTTTGCGTTAAACAAAAGTTGTCTTATATCTCAGCAATGCCTGATCCAATTGGAACCAAACTTGGATACATGGAGATATACATCGAAAGGAAGCAGCACGTTGATGCAGGCATCATGTGTTCAAGGTTATGGGGTCAAAGGTCATGGTTTAATCTTTGTTAATATTTTACGTTACGTTTTTGCGTTAAACAAAAGTTATTGTCTTATATCTCAGCAATGCCTGGTCCAATTGGAACCAAACTTGGATACATGGAGATATACATCGAAAGGAAGCAGCCCCTTGATGCAGGCATCATGTGTTCAAGAGTATGGGGTCAAAGGTCACGGTATAATCTTTGTTAATATTTTACGTTAAGTTTTTGCGTTAAACAAAAGTTATTGTCTTATATCTCAGCAATGCCTGATCCAATTGGAACCAAACTTGGATACATGGAGATATACATCGAAAGGAAGCAGCCCCTTGATGCAGGCATCATGTGTTCAAGATTATGGGGTCAAAGGTCACGGTATAATCTTTGTTAATATTTTACGTTAAGTTTTTGCGTTAAACAAAAGTGTTTGCCTTATATCTCAGCAATGCCTGATCCAATTGAAACCAAACTTAGATACATGGTTACCTATAATGAGAGGAAGCAGCATGATGATGTTGGGGTCACAAGGTCAAAGGTCACTGTGACCTTGATACAGAACTCTGTTATTTCAACATTATGTTTTTGCGTTTAGCAAAACTTTAGCTTATATTTCAGGATTGGTTAAGCCTATTGCAACTAAACTTGGATACATGATTACCTATAATGATAGGAAGCAACATGATGATGATGTTGTTTTCACAAGATCAAAGGTCAAGGTCACTGTGCCTTGATACAGAACTCTGTTATTTCAACATTAAGGTTTTGCGTTTATCAAAACTTCGCGGCTTATATTTCAGGATTGGTTAAGCCTATTGTAACTGAACTTGGATACATGGTTACCTATAATATTAGGGAGCAGCATGATAATGTTGGCGTCACAAGCTCAAAGGTCAAGGTCACTTTGAACTTGATACAGAACTCTGCCTTTTTAACATTAAGTTTTTGCGTTTAGCAAAACCTTTCAGCTTATATTTGAGGTCACACAGTCAAAGGTCATGGTTTTTTCAATGTTAAGTGTTTAGCAAAACTTCTCAGCTTATCTTTCAGGATTCGTTAAGCCTATTTGCAACTAAACTTGGATACATGGTTACCTATAATGTTAGGAAGCAGCATGATGATGTTGAGGGAACAAGGACAAAGGTCAAGGTCACTCTGAACTTGCTACAGAACTCTGCTTTTTCAACATTAAGTTTTTGCGTTTAGCAAAACCTTTCAGCTTATATTTCAGGATTGGTTAAGCCTATTGCAACTAAAGTTGGATACCTGGTTACCTATAATGTTAGGAAGCAGCATAATAACATTGAGGGCAGAAGGTTAACGGTAAAGGTAACTGTGACAAACAGGAGACAGGCGAGACATTTAATTCCACGGAATTCTTGTTTGAATAGTTGCTTCTATATCAGCCAATATTTAGTAACGGAAGTACCAGTATGCGCATGGGCAGTAGGTGGGGTCTGTCATGTGCATTACTGTGTACATCACCCTGCCCAGTAGGGGTGCCTAGCTTTTTATAATTCTGAATATTATTGAATTTGGAGCCGATATACTAGTATATCAAGAGTGTTAGGGAGGTAAGTATGTCATCTCCCTCGTGAAAAAGAAATTTGAACAATTCTTATTCACTGAGAAAACATCTTGATTTTATTGACCAGTAAAGAATTAAGGATGATATCGTAATTTGTTAGAACCAACACTAGCACTGCTGTATGAACCCTTTGACACTGGAGCCAGATATATTGCCTCCTGTAGTGGCCTTGAGATTATTTAAAAAATTTTATCACAGGAATGACTGGCTCAATAACTGACCTAGTCATTTCAGCTATAAAATTTCAAAAGTACTTTTCTCTTAGCCGACCAATGGACATTTTCTGTAAGAAAATTGGGATTTTCTTGAATATATACACCTGTGCAAAAGTTAAGCACCACCCTATTTTTACGCACATGCGAGGGTATATTCATGTGCTATGAAGAAAGCAATAGCATAACCATTTATGTACCCATCCATCTTAGTGCAAGAGGTAATAATGCAACTAGAGGAATGCTGATTATGATGGTGGGGAAACACTGTATGTTTTTGTTTGACCTTGAAAACGAGGCCTGAATATGGTTACGTTGACACAACTGACAACTATTGCCCTACAGTTGACACACATGGCTAGATTGTCATTAATGGTGTCTGAAAACGAAGTTTAACATCTGTGCACGAGTTTGAGACTGTCATTATTAATACCGGGTATATCCACCTTGTGCCTGGATGACGGCCTGGACACGACGTCTCATGCTGGTCACCAACCGACTGATACGCCATTGTGGTATTCGTTGCCATTCAAGATGGAGTACGTCTGTTAATTCCTGTAGGTTCTGCACAGGCGGATCCCTCCTTCTCACCATGTTTCCCAGAATGTCCCAGATATGCTCAATAGGGTTCATGTCAGGGCTCCTTGCTGGCCATGGTAGGGTTTCGATGGCATTCTGGCGGAGGTATTCATGCACAGCTCTAGCACGATGTGGTCGGGCGTTGTCATCCATGAATATAGGGTGGGTTCCAGGTGAATGATTTACAAAATGAGGGACCACAACTCTATCCAGTATGGAATCTTGATATCTTTGTCCATTTAGTGTTCCAGGTACAGTCAACAGATCCAGCTTACAATCAAATGAGATGCACCCCCATATCATAACGGAACCTCCACCAAATGGAACTTCTTCCATGATGTTACGTTGGTCGTACGCCGTGCGTCTGGACCTTCATACACGAGTTCGACCATCTGTGGCATGAAGCAGGAACCGACTTTCATCGGACCAGTGTACCCGTCTCCAGGATCTCATGTTCCAGTGTCTTCTTTCGTTGCACCACCTCAGACGCTCCTCTTTGTGGTGTGCAGTGAGGAGAGGACGTCTGACAGGTCTCCTAGCTTTCATGCCAGCAGCATACAGTCTCCTTTTGACGGTAGACATTGACACTCTATTGCGCGTTTCCCATTGCTGGCTGAGCACTCTGCTGTTGGTGAATGGAGATATCCTAACAAGGCGTACTAGGGCTCGATCACCACGGGCAGTAGTCTTCTTCGGTCTTCCAGATCTAGGCCTGTCCTTCACCTCGTTAGTTTGCCCATGTTTTGCAATCAAACGACTGATTACAGTATGGTTAATGTTCAGCTGTCTGCCAATCTCTCTGCATGACATACCAGTGGTATGCATGCCTATGATTTGCCATTTCACACGATCACTTAACCTTCGTCTTGCCATAGCGGTTCACAATCAAGAGCTAATTCTCTCTGTACAAATAAACCACGGTCATGAACACAAAATTCCTAATCTTGTCGCCTAAATCTGTATGTAATGTTCTACACCTCAAACTGGACTTTTACATAACTGAACACGTGTGCTGTTTCCCGCCACGCACGGACATCAAGCGGCGTGAAGTCATGCATGCATGTGCATTTCGTACTTGGAATTATGTCAGCTAACGCGGGGACAAAAAGTATGGCAGCCTAGTTGTACCATCATGTTTCTACGTTCTATTGTTTTTGCTGGTGCTTAACTTTTGCACAGGTGTATATTTGAGGGCTAAAGCATTAACTAAATTCTGTCACAAATGGAAAATATACACAACTTGACAAACAGTCAAAGAGCAACTGTCATCATGGGCACAAGTCTATTCCACAGACTCACAGTACCCTCCTCTTAGAGTCTGTGCACATACGATGTTGATGGCTGTGATTGGCAGCTCTGCTAAAACCAATCAGCCAATCATAGCTGTCACCATAGCAGACAAAGGGATTCATTACTTTGACAATATGAATCCACATAGTATTAATATTACGATGTAATGTCATACTACTATTATGACAATTCATTTTAAAATTCATGTGAACTGTTCAATTGATGAAAAATGGTTGCTGTGGGTACATTCAGACTTATGAGACAAACTGGTTCCAGGCTGTTCTCTGAAGTGAATGTGTAACAGTGTATTGTGAGTGAAGGAGATCATGTAGCTTTGAGCTCTTCCTATTCACCTTTCCAGAGTATCCATCTATCATCTGACATCATAATCAGCTAAGCCACGTGTAGAATGATGTCATAATCATTACATCCTAATGATTCTATTTGGCACGTCTTTAACTCTTAATAGTCTGACACGTTGTACAAATTGTATGTCTCTACTATTTAGCTATGCCCGCCCATCTCTAGCTAAGCTCCAGCCACATCCCACTCGTGTTGGGATAGATCGATCTCATAACTCCCTGACTATCAATTTCCAGAAAACTATGCAGGTAAGCTATTGAATATCTTGAAACTAATTTGACTGAGCGCTGTTGCTGCCATAGGCAGCAACAGCGTCCAGTCAAATTAGTTTCAAAATATTCAACAGCATGTTTATTAAATAGTAAAGACATACACAATTCGTACAACGTGTCAGACTATTAAGACTTAAAGACGGGCCATATAGAATCATTTATGACATAATGGTTATGACGTCATCCTACACTCCGCTTAGCTCATTATGACATCATATTGATAGATGGATACTCTGGAAAGGGGAATTGACACTAGTGCATACAATGTCAATGGAAGCATACTTTCATTCTGTCCTATATAAGTAACAAGTAGTTGATGTTCTACGCTTCACAATAACATGAGCAATGTGTGAATGACGACTGTCCTTATGCAGCTGTAGGTATATTGAATATATGTTCCACGCTGAGTTGTAGGTTATTTATCCTCAAGCAAGCCTGTGTGTACAGGTCAGTGAGCAGATATAGCCTGACTAAATGTTGCTGACTGCTCATTAACCCGTCACCGAAATTCCCTGTATCTCAATCTCTGGAGGAAACCGTTTGAATATTTTGAAATTAATTTAACTGGAAGCCATGCCATTGGTGCCTTAGGCAGCAACGGCTTCCCATCATATTAATTTCACAATATTCAAGAGAATGTTATATATATAAAGAATGTCATTTTTCCGGGATTTGTCATGTAACGGGTCATGTGTAAATACTGATGTTTGTATCCGTGTGCACATTTTAGCATAACTGATTAACATACAGAGTGTGAAAGTGATGAGGGCTACCATATACCAGAAGTCTATCAATCATTGCTGTTACATGACTCCGCAAGAACTGAGCAGAATGACATAGTCAGCGACTGCCAGTTAGTGCTGAAGAAGTGACTGAGATAGTCATGAAACCTACACTTAAATTCAATATTCCAAAGGGGAAGCTAATTTTCCATATTGTGGAACAATCCTGGGATAGGAACCAACATTTGTGGAAATAAGATGATGATACAGTTATAACCTGTTAAAACCTCAAGCACAATTATGATTGATGATGGTGATAATAATGATGAATGACTATTCTATGCCTGGGAGGAGTGGAAATGTCTTTCACCTACATTAAGTTTTCTTCCTAATCTCCTTTAGGGTTTTTTCTTCTTTAGTTCTCTTGGACTATATTTCTTGATGCTTGACTGCAAAACATATTAGGAAGTAGGCATTATGGTGTCCTGTGTGTGCCTTTGCCTTGTTGGCACACTGTACTGAAAACTCTAAAGTACATATCCAAACGTTGACCATCGTTGTTGCTCTAGCCTCAGACACTGGAACCATGTTGCACAGTGTGTACAATCCCAAGTTTGTGATTAGATTGTGTGGCCAGCGATGATTTGTGAGAGCTCACAGATGTTTGCAATGGCACGCAGTGAGTCTGCTCATGACGGCCTTTGGAGTTGGCTGCTTGACATCTGCCAGAGTTGTTTAGCATTATTGAAGCACATGTGGCATGGTATAGAGGCAGCTTGCCTTCATGGCAAATCTAGACTCAAATTCACAGCTTCCAGAAGCACAAGTATGGAGAATGAGATATGGATACCAACAAGTACTAGAGGAGTTTCTTCAGTCAATATCCACTTTCTATCCATGTTGTTGTTGTTGTTTAGTAATAGCATGATCATATATTAAATTTCTTTATTGAAGGTCAAAAGTCTACCACATCAACTGTGTATGCATCAACTGGGACCAGTAGTAGAGTAGTAATTTTTTTAAAGCTGTCTTAAAGAACAAGATGGCGTCACCAGTGACCCTTTAATAGACAAGCCCACCAAAAACAACTATAGCACAGTTCTTGAGAGATATCCATTTTTAGATCAAGACTACATTTTAACATTTACCAGTGGTATGATGATGATATGATGATGATGATGATGTCTCTTTTCTTCGAGTGGATGGAGTGAAAACTTCCTTCAGTTGCAATATGGTTTCTTCAAGCTTCTCCACTGTGTCATGTCCTGTGCAAGCATCCTTAGCTCCTTTGGGTTATTAGTCCCCTACTGGTAAAACCGGGGGGAACTGTAGGTTTGCACTCCATCTGTCCGTCTGTCGCAGTTGGTTTTCCGCACTTTTTTTTGCAGTCCTTCAAGGTATTCAACTGAGAATTGGTTTATTGCTTTGTTATGAGAAGTTACAGTCCAAGTTCGGGTTTCAGGCGTATACGTCAATCTTTGATGGAGTTATGCCCCCTTTCGAGTTAAGAAATACGAAAAATATCAGCTTTCCGCACTTTTTTTCGCACTCCAAGATATTTGAGCGAAAATCGGTGCATCGCTTTAGTATAAGGAGTTACAGAACAAATTCGGGTTTCAGACATTTTCGTCGCTTTTTCATGGAGTTATGCCCCCTTTCGTCTTATGCAATATGAAAAATATTAGTTTTCCACACTTTCGCGGTCTTTCAAGATATTATACTGAAAATTGCTACATAGCTTTTTTATGAGAAGTTACAGACCATTTGGAGTTTCAGGTGTATGTGTAAACTTTTGATGGAGTTATGCCCCCTTTCGACTTAGGAAATATGAAAAATATCAGCTTTCCGCACTTTTTTTCGCACTCCTTAAGATATTTAAGGAAAAATCAGTTCCATCGCTTTAGTGTAAGGAGTTACAGAGCAAGTTCAAGTTTCAGACATTTTTGTCAATTTTTCATGGACTTATGCCCCCTTTCGACTTATGCAATACGAAAAATATTAGTTTTCCGCACTTTTTCGCAGTCTCAAGATATTATGCTGAGAATTGCTACTCCTTCAAGATATTTAAGCGAAAATCGGTGCATCGCTTTAGTGTAAGGAATTACAGAGCAAGTTTGAGTTTCAGACATTTTCGTCAATTTTTCATGGACTTATGCCCCCTTTCGACTTATGCAATACGAAAAATATTAGTTTTCCACACTTTATTATGAGAAACTACAGACCAAGCTCTGGTTTCAGGCGTTTGTGTCATTTTTTGATGGAGTTATGTCCCCTTTCGACCTATGAAATACAAACATATCAGCTTTCAAGACTTTTTCCTTCTCCTTCACCATATATAACTGAAACTTGGTTTATTGCTATGTTACAGATCAAGTTCGAGCTTCAGCTGCTTTTGACAATTTTTAATGAAATTTTTTACTGTCAATCTCTAAAGATTTATATCACCTGGTAGGGGACATGTATTGCATGAATTTTTGTTTTTTTCATCTTTAGTGGCCGTAGTTTATGTTTTTAGGTCACTGAGACAGTCTGCAAGGGTGGTACGTGTTCACTGAGGCAGTTTTTAAGGTGGGGAGGAGGGGGGGGGAGGGGGTGCGGCGTGCTTACTGAGGTAGTTTGTAAGGTGGGGCATATTGACTGAGACATATACAAATCTTTTTTGAGAGCAGATCAAACAAAACCAGGAACATATAATCTGTAACCAAGATGAAATCTATACAACCCAGATAAAATCTACATCAAAGTGGTTATCATGGGCGTCCACAACCAAACCAGGACACTGATACCCCAAGATTTGTTGTTATGGTCTTCCAATACACTATTTTTAGATTAAAATTCTCAATGACAATTATTTATATAGTGATCATTACCTAGCAGATGTACATTTGTAATTGGCCTCCAGTATATTTCTCATTAAAGAGGACTTAAGACCAGGCACAATAATGATTGTGACAATGTGTGATGAAAATGTTCAACCATAACTTAGTCCTGTGTGTTCATACCAACCATATGGCAGTTAGATGTTTTGCTGTTTGTAGAGAATTGTAACACTTCCAATAGAAACGATATAGTAATTATTACTTGACCATTCGTAACTATTAGTTGATCATTAGTAATCTACCATTAGCAACTAGTAATCTACCATTATCAATTAGTAATCTACCATTAGAAACGACTAATCTATCATTAGCAACTAATCTACCATTAGTAACTAGTAATTAATCATCAAGCTTTAGTAATTTTTAGTTGATAATTAATATTTACTATGATTATTACCCTCGCCTTGTGAGTGGAAGTTTTTTTGTGATTGGGTCTGTCTTCTGTCTGTCCAGAGATGTCCAAAAACTGATCCAATTTGGCTCAAATTTTAACACAACAAAGGAACTTGCCATGCAAGAGGAATTTTAAACTTTGACTGTGATACGGATAAAAAAACACCTGGTTTTGGATCGAATCAAATTATGGATCTATGTATATCTCGGAAACTGATGGTCTGATTTGGCTCAAGTTTTAGCACAAGAAAGGGTGTGATCATACACTAGGAGTGCAATCTTTGTAACAGGTTTTTGAATTTTAATTTCTTCTTATCATGCTGAATGTGATAAAAAGGGGAAGGCGAATATCTTCTCTGATTGCACTTGTTTTGAGAAAGCATTCCAGAGAATTCTGCACCTTGTCCACCTGCCTGTTTCAATGACCTTGACCTTTGACTTTCCCCTCCTCACGATCAAGAAAACTGGTGCGGACTCCAAGGGCAACCTCCCACCTTGAATCGTGGCAACGATGCCTCCAGTAGAACATTATCGCTCGGCACACATGGACGCACACAACTATCATGTGACCACACTAAGTATTGTTATATTGCTGCAAGATGTTATAAGAGAGTATAATATCAAACACAATTAACCATTTAGTGGTCATGGTTAGTCGAGACAGTTTATATTTCTGCTTAGTGAATGTCAATTTGCCGGTCAAGAAGACTATTTTTGAAATTTTATCAATGGAAAAATTGCACAAAAAGAAATAGTCTCATTGCCTGTAAATGAGCATTTCTCAAGACCGCTGCAGAGGCGTATTTTGTCTGGCTTGACCATTAAACAGTTAAGATTGATTTATTACATTGTCTAAGTGGGAGGGACAAAGTAGATCCATGTTATGTACAGTACTAGTTGACTCTTGAGTATCTCTATAAAAAGTTTTTTAACTTATTTCAGGCCTGTAATTATATGAGTTGATATTCATGGTCTGGCTTGACAATATTCTGTACACTATATTTTGTTGTTGCAGTCATGTATGAGTTCATAGCTATCGTGTTTGTTACGAACACACTAGGATGTTGATAGAGCTTTTGTATGGTTACAGAGCTAAGGCCGCTGATTAATCATTTAATGGTCAAGACGACCAAATATAGTTTATGCCATAGACCACGAAACGCCAAAAGACCATGAATGAAACACTAGAGATCACTGAAATGATTGCCTCACAAATTATTTCTTTCAGTGGTGTTTTTGCTTTCTTGGCCTAAAAATGGATGGTTCACAAAATTTTATATCATTCACAGTTGCAGAGTAATTTAATATATTCTGTGCTTATTGTTTGTAGAATGTGATAAAAAATCTTTATTTATTAGCTCACCTGGCCAGAATAGTCATTGTGATCGATACAGGACCCTTGTTACGTCGTCGTTTCATCAGCCCAATGAAGATGGTACACAGGTGTAATACTGTTAACATTACATGTGTGTAGATTGTTATTTATGTGATAACTGATGTTATTACGCTGTTACTGCTGCTCATGCTGCTGTCACTGTTAATGATGAACACTTAGCAAACAATTGATAAGAAATAAATTATTGATTGAACATGCTTACAGAAACGATTTCTCTTTTAATATCATGATTTAACCTTCACATTTGTCCCAGAGAATTTAAATTCTCTCATAGAAAATGTCTATTTGCAGACTAATAGAAGACAATTTTTGAAAATTTATTACTGGAATGACTGGCTCGATAACTGAGCCAGTCATTCCACTAATAAATGTTCAAAAATAGTCTTCTCTTATTCTGCAAATAGACATTTCACAGCACCACTGCAGAAGCTGTTTTGGCAGCCTAATGAGCTTTAATGTTAAAGGGTTAGGAAGTTAATGGTCAAGCCAGTCAAATGCAGATTCTGTAGTGCTATTGAAAGCCGATAATCGAGCCACTCATTTCCATTTCAGCGTTATTTTTAAGCCAGAGGTCGAAGGGCCATAGGCATTTTAACTAGAAAGGCCATCGGCTATAAGTAGACCCTTAAGGAGTTGACTAGAATTGTAACAAGAACATATATCAAACCAATTTCGGCTTCAAAATCAATCAAATAAAAAAATCCAACATAACATGACTGCCAAGCAGGCTGCATCTTGAGTGGCCATGTATCTTTATGCATCAACTTCCCTTGAACAAAGGTTAATGGCCCTTAGTCCCTAATAATATCTCCCAAATTTAAGCCCGATCCGTTCAGCAGTTATGGGGGTCATTTTCTTAAAAACTATATCATCCAGGATGGCCACCGAAGTATTTGGCCAATCAAGTTCCCTTATAACAAATTTGGTTCCGCTGGTACCCTAGATAATACTGTATATGTTTTGAATCGATCTCATGTGGTTTCAGAGATTTTTAAAGATGTTTCTAAAAATCTGCAAAAATCCAAGATAACCAACCACCTGCCAAATTGGCTGATCAGCTTCCTTTGAACAAACTTGGATCCCTATGCCCTACGGATGGTTGCGGCCAAATATGATTGAAATCGGTCCAGTGGTTCTTGATAACCATTTATCCGACAGTTTCCAAAATGGCAAATTTGAAATCAGAATCCCCTGAAAAACTATATAAAACTAATTTCGGCTTCAAAATCCATCAAATAAAAAATCCAATATGGCCACCAAACAAGCTACATTTTGATTGGTCCACAGCAGGCATGTTTTTTTACATATCAACTTCCCTTGAACAAACTTTAATTGCTCTTAGTCCATAATCATATCTCCCAAATTTCAGCCTGATCTGTTGTGGTTCTGGAGGTCATTTTCGTGAAAACCATCACATCCATGATGGCCACCGAAGCATTGGGCCAATAAAGCTCCCTTGAACAAACTTGGTTCAGCTCTTGCCCTAGATGAGGTTTTATAAGCTTTGAATCGATCCACCCAGCGGGTTTTTAGAACATTTTAAAGACATTTCTAAAGATCATCCAAATTCCAACATCACCAGCCAAATTGGCCAATTGGCTTTGTTTGAACAAACTTTGATCTCCATGTACTAAGGATGTTTCCTGCCAAATATAATTGAAATGGGCCCACGGATTCTTGAGAAGTTGTTTAAAGAAAAGGTTGATGGACAGTCGCCACGGCATAAGTTCACTAAAAATAGTCTTTTCTTGTTCTACAGATGGACATTCACAAACAGCATATTTTATCTTGTGATCAATCGTGAGCATAAGGAGGGATTTGCTGACATGACGTGTTAAAGTGTTTATTGCTAATGGCTACCAGGAATCTATGTCCATGTTCCGTAACTGTCCATTAAGATTCATTGCTAATGGTTTTCAGTAATCTATGTCCATGTTCTGTAACTGTCCATTAGGATTCTTTGCTAATGGCTACCAGTAATCTATATCCATGTTCTGTAACTGTCCATTAGGATTCATTGCTAATGGTTTTCAGTAATCTATATCCATGTTCTGTAACTGTCCATTAGGATTCATTGCTAATGGCTACCAGTAATCTATGTCCATGTTCTGTAACTGTCCATTGGGATTCATTGCTAATGGCTGCCAGTAGTCTATATCCATGTTCTGTAACTGTCCATTAAGATTCATTGCTAATGTCTACCAGTAATCTATATCCATGTTCTGTAACTGTCCATTAGGATTCATTGCTAATGGCTTTCAGTAATCTATATCCATGTTCTGTAACTGTCCATTAAGATTCAATGCTAATGGTTTTCAGTAATCTATGTCCATGTTCTGTAACTGTCCATTAAGATTCATTGCTAATGGTTTTCAGTAATCTATGTCCATGTTCTGTAACTGTCCATTGAGATTCATTGCTAATGGTTTTCAGTAATCTATGTCCATGTTCTGTAACTGTCCATTAGGATTCATTGCTAATGGTTTTCAGTAATCTATGTCCATGTTCTGTAACTGTCTGTCCATTAGGATTCATTGCTAAGGGTTACCAGTAATCTATGTCCATGTTCTGTAACTGTCCATTAGGATTCATTGCTAATGGCTGCCAGTAGTCTATATCCATGTTCTGTAACTGTCCATTAAGATTCATTGCTAATGGTTTTCAGTAATCTATGTCCATGTTCTGTAACTGTCCATTAAGATTCATTGCTAATGGTTTTCAGTAATCTATGTCCATGTTCTGTAACTGTCCATTAGGATTCATTGCTAATGGCTGCCAGTAGTCTATATCCATGTTCTGTAACTGTCCATTAAGATTCATTGCTAATGGTTTTCAGTAATTTGTATCCATGTTATGTAACTGTCCATTAGGATTCATTGCTAATGGCTACCAGTAGTCTATATCCATGTTCTGTAACTGTCCATTAGGATTCATTGTTAATGGCTGCCAGTAGTCTATCCATGTTCTGTAACTGTCCATTAAGATTCATTGCTAATGGTTTTCAGTAATCTATGTCCATGTTCTGTAACTGTCCATTAAGATTCATTGCTAATGGCTACCAGTAATCTATGTCCATGTTCTGTAACTGTCCATTAGGATTCATTGCTAATGGCTACCAGTAATCTATGTCCATGTTCTGTAACTGTCTATTAGGATTCATTGCTAATGGTTTTCAGTAATCTATGTCCATGTTCTGTAACTGTCCATTAGGATTCATTGCTAATGGCTACCAGTAATCTATGTCCATGTTCTATAACTGTCTATTAGGATTCATTGCTAATGGCTACCAGTAATCTATGTCCATGTTCTGTAACCATCCATTAAGATTCATTGCTAATGGTTTTCAGTAATTTATGTCCATGTTCTGTAACTGTCCATTAGGATTCATTGCTAATTGCTACCAGTAATCTATGTCCATGTTCTGTAACTGTCTATTAGGATTCATTGCTAATGGCTACCAGTAATCTATGTCCATGTTCTGTAACTGTCTATTAGGATTCATTGCTAATGGTTTTCAGTAATCTATGTCCATGTTCTGTAACTGTCCATTAGGATTCATTGCTAATGGCTACCAGTAATCTATGTCCATGTTCTATAACTGTCTATTAGGATTCATTGCTAATGGCTACCAGTAATCTATGTCCATGTTCTGTAACCATCCATTAAGATTCATTGCTAATGGTTTTCAGTAATTTATGTCCATGTTCTGTAACTGTCCATTAGGATTCATTGCTAATTGCTACCAGTAATCTATGTCCATGTTCTGTAACTGTCTATTAGGATTCATTGCTAATGGCTACCAGTAATCTATGTCCATGTTCTGTAACTGTCTATTAGGATTCATTGCTAATGGTTTTCAGTAATCTATGTCCATGTTCTGTAACTGTCCATTAGGATTCATTGCTAATGGCTACCAGTAATCTATGTCCATGTTCTATAACTGTCTATTAGGATTCATTGCTAATGGCTACCAGTAATCTATGTCCATGTTCTGTAACCATCCATTAAGATTCATTGCTAATGGCTGCCAGTAGTCTATATCCATGTTCTGTAACTGTCCATTAAGATTCATTGCTAATGTCTACCAGTAATCTATATCCATGTTCTGTAACTGTCCATTAGGATTCATTGCTAATGGCTTTCAGTAATCTATATCCATGTTCTGTAACTGTCCATTAAGATTCAATGCTAATGGTTTTCAGTAATCTATGTCCATGTTCTGTAACTGTCCATTAAGATTCATTGCTAATGGTTTTCAGTAATCTATGTCCATGTTCTGTAACTGTCCATTGAGATTCATTGCTAATGGTTTTCAGTAATCTATGTCCATGTTCTGTAACTGTCCATTAGGATTCATTGCTAATGGTTTTCAGTAATCTATGTCCATGTTCTGTAACTGTCTGTCCATTAGGATTCATTGCTAAAGGTTACCAGTAATCTATGTCCATGTTCTGTAACTGTCCATTAGGATTCATTGCTAATGGCTGCCAGTAGTCTATATCCATGTTCTGTAACTGTCCATTAAGATTCATTGCTAATGGTTTTCAGTAATCTATGTCCATGTTCTGTAACTGTCCATTAAGATTCATTGCTAATGGTTTTCAGTAATCTATGTCCATGTTCTGTAACTGTCCATTAGGATTCATTGCTAATGGCTGCCAGTAGTCTATATCCATGTTCTGTAACTGTCCATTAAGATTCATTGCTAATGGTTTTCAGTAATTTGTATCCATGTTATGTAACTGTCCATTAGGATTCATTGCTAATGGCTACCAGTAGTCTATATCCATGTTCTGTAACTGTCCATTAGGATTCATTGTTAATGGCTGCCAGTAGTCTATCCATGTTCTGTAACTGTCCATTAAGATTCATTGCTAATGGTTTTCAGTAATCTATGTCCATGTTCTGTAACTGTCCATTAAGATTCATTGCTAATGGCTACCAGTAATCTATGTCCATGTTCTGTAACTGTCCATTAGGATTCATTGCTAATGGCTACCAGTAATCTATGTCCATGTTCTGTAACTGTCTATTAGGATTCATTGCTAATGGTTTTCAGTAATCTATGTCCATGTTCTGTAACTGTCCATTAGGATTCATTGCTAATGGCTACCAGTAATCTATGTCCATGTTCTATAACTGTCTATTAGGATTCATTGCTAATGGCTACCAGTAATCTATGTCCATGTTCTGTAACCATCCATTAAGATTCATTGCTAATGGTTTTCAGTAATTTATGTCCATGTTCTGTAACTGTCCATTAGGATTCATTGCTAATTGCTACCAGTAATCTATGTCCATGTTCTGTAACTGTCTATTAGGATTCATTGCTAATGGCTACCAGTAATCTATGTCCATGTTCTGTAACTGTCTATTAGGATTCATTGCTAATGGTTTTCAGTAATCTATGTCCATGTTCTGTAACTGTCCATTAGGATTCATTGCTAATGGCTACCAGTAATCTATGTCCATGTTCTATAACTGTCTATTAGGATTCATTGCTAATGGCTACCAGTAATCTATGTCCATGTTCTGTAACCATCCATTAAGATTCATTGCTAATGGTTTTCAGTAATTTATGTCCATGTTCTGTAACTGTCCATTAGGATTCATTGCTAATTGCTACCAGTAATCTATGTCCATGTTCTGTAACTGTCTATTAGGATTCATTGCTAATGGCTACCAGTAATCTATGTCCATGTTCTGTAACTGTCTATTAGGATTCATTGCTAATGGTTTTCAGTAATCTATGTCCATGTTCTGTAACTGTCCATTAGGATTCATTGCTAATGGCTACCAGTAATCTATGTCCATGTTCTATAACTGTCTATTAGGATTCATTGCTAATGGCTACCAGTAATCTATGTCCATGTTCTGTAACCATCCATTAAGATTCATTGCTAATGGTTTTCAGTAATTTATGTCCATGTTCTGTAACTGTCCATTAGGATTCATTGCTAATTGCTACCAGTAATCTATGTCCATGTTCTGTAACTGTCTATTAGGATTCATTGCTAATGGCTACCAATAATCTATGTCCATATTCTGTAACTGTCCATTAGGATTCATTGCTAGTGGTTTGCAGTAATCTATGGCCATTCTCTGTAACTGTCCATTAGGATTCTGGGTATTGTTACTTACTTAAACATGGTCAAAGGCTATAAATACACAGTTTTTAATCTATCCAGCTGATATTGCCAACGAATGTCACGATAGGCGGTCTCCTGAACTCTGTACATATGTGAGTTGCTGCCACATATTAGAAGCAAATCCATGCATATTTTTTACAGTTATACTCCAAAAACCAGTTCCTCTGGAACTAAAATGTTCAATGGACCTTTCCAATTTTAGCTATGCCCCGCCCATCTCTATCTAAGCTCCACCCACACCTCGTCCGCGTTAGGATTGATCAATCTCTGAACTCCCTGACTATCAATTTCCAAAAAACTATACAGGTAAGCTGTTAAATATTTTGAAACTAATTTGACTGGGTGCTGTTGCTGCCTATGGCGGAAGCAACAACATCCAGTCAAATTAATTTTAAAATATTCATCAGAATGTTTATTAAATGGTAAAGACATACAATTCGTACGTGTCGGACTATTAAGCGTTAAAGACAGACTATATCGAGTCATTCATGACATCATGATTGTGACATATCTCACACATCACGTAGTTGATTATGACGTCATATGATGGATGAATAAACTTTGAAGGCCCATTGACTAGCCAATATGCTAGGTTTTAACCAGGCCTGGGGTCAGTTACATTTAAATGTAACTAGTTACAGTTACATTGCTCTGTCAGTTACAGTTACATTTGTTGTGCAATGTAACTAGTTACATTTCAGTTACTTTGCATAATGTAACTAAAGTTACATTTCAGTTACATTACAGTTACATTAGTTACATTCACTGATAATTATTATGAAGAACTGGTATGTCATCATAAAAACTGTAATGTAGTCCACCAATTTGAGATATATAACCACTGATATAATATACTAACTGAGCTGAATACATTTCAGATATAAAATAAAACCTGCTGAACTTTTTTAATCAATTTGACTGAATTTTTTTGCTGCTCATACAATAACAAATTTCATTCAACTTGTTTCCAAAATAATAAGATGCTTTTGTTGTAAAAATGGTCATAGATGTGCCTACATATTTCTTCCTCTAACCCTTTCAACCATGTAGGCCAGATAACAAACATTAGTTTTATTGTAAGAAATAATAGGTTGAATGTTTTGAAACTAATTTGACTGAAAGAATTGCTGTCATAGGTAGCAACATTTCTCATTGAAATTCCTTTCAAATTGTTCAACAGATTTTCTTAGAGCATTGACTTTCTACGATAAGATAATCCGCCATCTACCATTGGGCATAGCTCGAGTATAATTGCTGAGCGATGATGTCCTAGGCTGGCCTAACAGGGCATGCTGGGTACATACTGAGGAACTTTCTTTACAATTCAACATTTGCTGTTTTTAATCATTTTAACCCTATAACACTAAAGCTACACAAAATGCCTATTGCAGTGGTGTTGAGAAATGTCCATTTCCAGACATATATAAGGTTGTGAAGCACCCGTCAAGGGCAAGTAAAAGAATGAAAAGCATGGTCAGAAAATGTGGCGCATTAGTTAAGGTCAAAGAATGTAAAGCATGAGTCACGGTCAAGGTCAGAGAAAGAGAAATTAGTCACGGTCGAGTCAGAGAATGTGAAGCACAGGTCAAGGTCAAGTCAGAGAATGTGAAGCGCTAGTCAAGATCAGAGAATAAGAAACTAGTCAAGGTCAAGTCATCGAACATGAAGCACTAGTAAAGGTCAGAGAATGAGAAACACTAGTCATGATCAAGTCAGAGAATGTGAAGCACAGGTCAAGGTCAGAGAATGTGAAGTACTAGTCAATGTCAGAGAATGTGAAGCACAGGTCAAGGTCAGAGAATGCGAGGCCTCAGAGAATGTGAAGTACAAGTCACGGTCAAGTCAGAGAATGTGAATCACAAGTCAAGCTCAGGTCAGAGAATGTGAAGTACTAGAGATCAGAGAATGTGAAGCACTAGTGAAGGTCAGAGAATGTGAAGGTCAGAGAAAGTGAAGTACTAGTGAAGGTCAGAGAATGTGAAGTACTAGAGATCAGAGAATGTGAAGCACTAGTGAAGGTCAGAGAATGTGAAGGTCAGAGAAAGTGAAGTACTGGTGAAGGTCAGAGCATGTGAAGCACTAGTGAAGGTCAGAAAATGTGATGTACTAGTCAAGGTCAGAGAATGTGAAGCACTAGTGAAGGTCAGAGAATGTCAAGGTCAGAGAATGTGAAGCACTAGTGAAGGTCAGAGAATGTCAAGGTCAGAGAATGTGAAGTACTAGTGAAGGTCAGAGAATGTGAAGTACTAGTCAAGGTCAGAGAATGTAAAGTACTAGTGAAGGTCAGAGAATGTGAAGTACTAGTCAAGGTCAGAGAATATGAAGTACTAGTCAAGGTCAGAGAATGTGAAGTACTAGTCAAGGTCAGAGAATATGAAGTACTAGTCAAGGTCAGAGAATGTAAAGTACTAGTCACGGTCAGAGAATGTAAAGTAATAGTGAATGTCAGAGAATATGAAGTACTAGTGACGATCACAGAAAGTGAAGTACTAGTGAAGGTCAGAGAATGTGAAGTACTAGTGAAGGTCAGAGAATGTGAACTACTAGTGAAGGTCACAGAAAGTGAAGTACTAGTGAAGGTAAGAGAATGTGAAGTACTAGTGAAGGTCACAGAATATGAAGTACTAGTGACGATCACAGAAAGTGAAGTACTAGTGAAGGTCAGAGAAAGTGAAGTACTAGTGAAGGTAAGAGAATGTGAAGTACTAGTGAAGGTCACAGAATATGAAGTACTAGTGACGATCACAGAAAGTGAAGTACTAGTGAAGGTCAGAATGTGAAGTACTAGTGAAGGTCAGAGAATGTGAAGTACTAGTGAAGGTCAGAGAATGTGAAGTACTAGTGAAGGTCACAGAAAGTGAAGTACTAGTGAAGGTCAGAGAAAGTGAAGTACTAGTGAAGGTCACAGAAAGTGAAGTACTAGTGAAGGTCACAGAAAGTGAAGTACTAGTGAAGGTCACAGAAAGTGAAGTACTAGTGAAGGTCACAGAAAGTGAAGTACTAGTGAAGGTCAGAGAAAGTGAAGGTCAGAGAAAGTAAAGTACTAGTGAAGGTCACAGAAAGTGAAGTACTAGTGAAGGTCACAGAAAGTGAAGTACTAGTGAAGGTCACAGAAAGTGAAGTACTAGTGAAGGTCACAGAAAGTGAAGTACTAGTGAAGGTCAGAGAATGTGAATTTATTAGTGAAGGTCAGAGAATGTGAAGGTCAGAGAAAGTGAAGTACTAGTGAAGGTAAGAGAATGTGAAGTACTAGTGAAGGTCACAGAATATGAAGTACTAGTGACGATCACAGAAAGTGAAGTACTAGTGAAGGTCAGAGAATGTGAAGTACTAGTGAAGGTCAGAGAAAGGGAAGTCCTAGTGAAGGTCAGAGAAAGTGAAGTACTAGTGAAGGTCAGAGAATGTGAAGTACTAGTCAATGTCAGAGAATGTGAAATAAATGTGAAGGTCAGAGAATGTGAAGTACTAGTGAAGGTTGTCAGAGAATGTCAAGTACTAGTGAAGGTCGTCAGAGAATATGAAGTACCAGTGAAGGTCATAGAATGTGAAGCACTAGTGAAGGTAAGGGAATGTGAAGTACTAGTGAATGTAAGAGAATGTGAAGCACTAGTGAGTCAGAGAATGTGAAGTACTACTGAAGGTCAGAGAATGTGAAGTACTAGTGAAGGTCAGAGAATGTGAAGTACTAGTGAAGGTTAGAAAATGTGAAGGTCAGAGAATGTGAAGTACTAGTGAAGGTCAGAATACGAAGTACTAGTGATGGTCACAGAAAGTGAAGTACTAGTGAAGGTCAGAGAATGTGAAGTACTAGTGATGGTCACAGAAAGTGAAGTACTAGTGAAGGTCAGAGAATGTGAAGTACTAGTGAAGGTCAGAGAAAGTGAAGTACTAGTGAAGGTCAGAGAATGTGAAGTACTAGTGATGGTCACAGAAAGTGAAGTACTAGTGAAGGTCAGAGAATGTGAAGTACTAGTGAAGGTCAGAGAAAGTGAAGGGCAGAGAATGTGAAGTACTAGTGAAGGTCAGAGAATGTGAAGTACTAGTGATGGTCACAGAAAGTGAAGTACTAGTGATGGTCACAGAAAGTGAAGTACTAGTGAAGGTCAGAGAATGTGAAGTACTAGTGATGGTCACAGAAAGTGAAGTACTAGTGAAGGTCAGAGAATGTGAAGTACTAGTGAAGGTCAGAGAAAGTGAAGGGCAGAGAATGTGAAGTACTAGTGAAGGTTGTCAGAGAATGTGAAGTACTAGTGAAGGTTGTCAGAGAATGTGAAGTACTAGTGAATGTAAGAGAATGTGAAGTACTAGTGAATGTAAGAGAATGTGAAGTACTAGTGAATGTAAGAGAATGTGAAGTACTAGTGAATGTAAGAGAATGTGAAGTACTAGTGAAGGTCAGAGAATGTGAAGTACTAGTGAATGTAAGAGAATGTGAAGTACTAGTGATGTAAGAGAATGTGAAGTACTAGTGAATGTAAGAGAATGTGAAGTACTAGTGAAGGTCAGAGAATGTGAAGTACTCGTGACATCAGCTGTACAACATGGAGTTGCTGATGACCATGACCTTTTGCACGGGACTGGACAAAGAACAGAAAAACTCAAATGGCTTATTATATTGCATTTTATATAATAATAATAATAATAATAATAATAATGAGATTTGATTATGTACAAATGTATATTGTGTGTATAATTCCGACATTACTAAAGCACTTTTATAAATAATGGACGATTCCAGTTTATACATCCATCATATGACGTTAATCAACTACATGACATGTAGGATGACGTCATCATCAATGACGTCTTGAATGACTCTATTTAGTCCGTCTTAAAGGCTTAATAGTCCGACATGTTGTATGAATTGTATGTCTACTATTTAATAAATATTCTGTCAAATATTTTGAAAATAAGTTGACTGGGTGCTGTTGCTGCCATAGGCAGCAACAGCGTCCTGTCAAATTAGTTCAAAATATTCAACAGCTTACCTGTATAATTTTCTGGAAATTGACAGTTAGGGAGTTCAGGGATCGATTGATCCCAACACGAGCGAGGTGTGGGTGGAGCTTAGCTAGTGATGGGCGGGGCATAGCTCAAACTGGAAAGGTCCATTCTATTGTACATATTAATATTACAGACACGGACAATCTGAATTATGCAAGGTACTGATGAATCAAATAAACCCATTTCATTCTGTGTTTCAGTAGACAACATTTAACCCTTTAAAGGCCAAGATTTGTCAAGAAAATTAAAACCTTTGTTCAGTGAATGTACATTTGCAGGCCAAGAGAAGACTATATTTGAAAATTTAACACTGGAATGACTGGCAGTCATTTCAATAGTAAATTTTCAAAGATAGTATTCATAAGGCTACTGCTGAGGCCAGTTTTGGCCGGCCTCACCTATAAACGGTCAATACAAGCTAAGCTAGACTCAGGCTGATCAATCTGACTGAAAGTTGTTTGCAAATTTCAACAACAACTTTCAGTAAAATCAGTTTCAAAATATTCCACATTTCATATTTAGCTTCCATAAAATAATTTATCTTAGAATTCAGCTTGAACATGGTAAATAATTATTTAAAAAAATATAATTTCTAAATTTGAGTTAATATAACATAGAAGTGACACAATATGAGCCAAGTTTGCAATGATATTTGCCCTGAGCCGTGACCGCTACCAGTATATGTGCCAAGAACAAATAAGAAGTGGATAAATTGTACAGGAAATATTTTTTGTTCGTTGACTATAAATACCTGACATTGACTATAAATACCTGACATTAAATGTATTATGAGTATACATGTGTAAAGAGCATTTCAAACATGCACACGCATGCATGTACATACACATATCATTCAGTCAAGCCATGATCATTTCTGCTTAATCTAAATGCAATACAGATTGTTTTCGCACATTGGCCCGAACAACCGGACCTTTATTAGTTAATCAGGGGCTAAGGTCACCCTAGAAAACCAGGGACTGGTTTCACAAAGGTTACTTAAGTACAGTAGGGTGCTTAAGTATGGGCTAAATGTCAAATGTGCTGCTCTCATTGGTCTATTGTTTACTTGACAGCAGGGCATAACTTACATGCCTTTGTGAAACCAAACCCCAAGAATTTACCTTCGAAGGGTTAAGCCTTTTTCATAGTTATGAGGATCAAGAATGGCTACTCCAATCCATTGTATTGAATAATGTCCACTCGCAGGCCAGGTGAAGAATATTGTAGAATGCTTACCACTGAAATATATGGTACAGCAATCAAGCCTGTCCTTCCAGTGGTAAGTTTTCTGAAATATTATTCTCTTGGACTACATGTATGGACATTATCTCTGAGCAAATGTTTATTTCTTTCTCAGTAAATGTTGAAATACTCAGCTTTGGGAACATTCAGAGAGGCTCTCTTTTTATGTGTCAATTCCAATAAGAAACGTCATAAGATTAAGAAATATACTTTTGTGTGTTTATAATGCTATTCCTGACTTAACCCTTTTTAAATGTCAAGTCAAAAGAAATTATTGCTTAGACAATAGTCATTTTCAGGCAAAGAGAAGACATTTTGAAAATTTACCACTGAAATGACTGGCTCAGTTACTGAGCCAGGCATTCCAGCAAAATATTTTCAAAAATAGTCCTTTCACGGCTCGCAAATAGCCACTCCTCAAGACCATTGCAGAGGCTGGTTTCAGTCAGCTTGATCATTAAAGCATTAAGGATCCCGGTCCTGATGACAGGTAGTCTTTATAGTCAGGTCTGGATCTATATTCATAGAAATTGCCATGCAATGGAGAGCCCATGATCACAATAATAAATGATTAATTATTATAATTTTGATTCAAAATATAGATTTTTTATATATACATGTATATTATTTGCAAAATTACAAACAAATGTTGTGAACCTATGCCTTGTACAACACATATTACATGTAGCTGATCAAATAAGTAAGAATTTCAATCCATTACATAAGAGCAAAGCACATGTGTTATATCACATATTTTTATTTCATTGGCTGGTAAGCAGTTGTGACTTGGCCAATCAGATATGCTGTTTGTTTAAATACCCTATAACAAATGACAGTTACTCTAATAGCGCAAAACTCACTCAAATAGAACCAAAATTTACTAATTTAAAATTCATTATGCTCGGTTATCGAGCCAGTCATTTTAGTGGTAAATTTTCAAAAATAGTCTTCTCTTGGTTTGCAAATGGATATTTCTCAAGACCACTGCTGTAGCCGTTCTTGGCTGATATGAGTGTAAAAGGGTTAAAATGTTTGAAACTTAACATGTGGCATCGTCATTATTGAAATGCTTAACCTGTTTATTGTAAAAAATGTCCATTTGCAGGCCAAGACGTTATTTGCGAAAATCTCCCACCGTAATGGCTGGCTTGGTAATTGAATTTGTCATTCTATTGGTAGATTTTCATAAGTTGTCTTCTCTTGTCAAGCAAATGGATACTTCTCAAGACCACTGCAGAAGACGTCTTTTCACTCGCTTGGTGATTAAAGAGTTAATGTTTCCTGTTATACACACTTATTATACAGCATATTAAATAAGGCTACCAGCACCTTTATTCAACAAACACTACAGGATCAGACAAAATCACAAGGAATTATTCATAATCTTTATGTAAGTTTATAAATCAGTCATTAATCCAGTCACTGATAAACTCCCTGGATCTCAATCTCAGAGCAAACAAACAAGAAAGATGTTGAATATTTTGAAATTAATATGACTGGAAGCCATTGCTGCCTTAGGCAGCAATGTTTTCCAGTCATTTTAATTTCAAAATATTCAACAGAATATGCAATGCATTGTAAAGAATTTACATTTTTCAGGGATTTGTTGTTGAAAGGATTAATTAAATAATAATATGTGCTAAATTAAATGCATAATTTTCAGGGATTTGTCATTAACAGGATTAATTACATAAAAATAATAAGTAATAAAATTAAATGCGTAATAACTTGTATATTAATCGTCTGTAAATATAATTAAAGAGCTAGTGTGGTATTTCAAGAAAATCTGGAGCTCCAGTTTTCAAACGAGATGACGAGGAAATATTTCCTACATTGACAGAGCAAAGATGGCTGCCCTACAATACAATTAATCCCGTAATGGATAATACAATCAAATGCTTGCTCAGAGAATGCCTATTTGCAGATCAAAAGAAGACTTTCTGAAAATTTAACTCTGGAATGACTGACTCAGATAGTGGAGCTAGCCATTCCAGTTGTGAATTTTCTAAAATATCAAAATCAACTCTTGGCCTGCAATAAGACATTTCTTGCAACCATCCGCTCCAGACACATGGCAGACGCCATCTTGGGCCAGTTTAACCAATAATGGGTTAAGGTATATATTGTTTTATTGACTAGAAAGTTTATATGACACAGAAATTGAGTCCACTCCTTTAACCCTTTAATGACTAAATTTCTTCGAAAATTTAAATTATTTATTTGTTGAATGTCCATTTACAGGCCAAGAGAACACTATTTTTGAAAATTTACCACTAATCACTGGCTCAGTTAACGAGCCAGTCATTTCAGTGGTAAAATTTCAAAAATAGTCTTCTCTTGGCCTGTAAATGGACATTACTCAACACCATTACAGAGGCCGGCTTTGGCCGGTTTCATCACGACAGGGTTAACCCATTTATTGACTACGTGAAGGCTATAATGAAACTCACTCACTATTAACTCACCTGGCTCACATGGTTAATAATAATTTATAACTTTCTGTCAATTTGCATCTCAGATGACCCATAATTCAATGTACTATACAGCGTATAGATGTCAAATGTTTTTAGGAAGAAGGGATGGGGTGGGCTTCGAGATCATGTTGTAATACCAATCAAGGATTTTACCATCCAAAAGTTACAATCGCTCAGGCTGTCTAAATCTAGATATAATTTGCAGCCATTGAGGATGTTTTTTATCCCTTACAAGCCGGGAAACTACCATTCACATATTAGGTACTGGTAGGGGTGACGGTTGTAGGATTATATTGGCAGTCCCTGTAAGTGAACAAATGATATCCCCTATCCCTACGACTTCTAGATATTTCTGGGTACACTGGATGTGGGTGTACATGCATAATTTGTAGCGATACGAGTATTTGAAGCTAAATTGATTAACATGCACAATCCTCTTACCGTCTATAAGTATATCGAATTATATACATATATTTTCATCACTTCAGATAAAGATGACAGTATTTCTGTTTAAATTGTAAAAAATGTAAATATTGATTGTCACTAGACATGTTAACTATCTAACTGCTGCAAGTCACCAGACAATAAATTCAATGGGCAATAACTCTGGACCTATTGAATATTTTGAAAACAATTTGACTGACTTCGCCACCAACAGCTTTCAGTCAAATTGTTATCAAAATATTCATCATATCCAGAGTAAAACCCCATAAAAAATGTAGTCTGCAGAAAAATAGCAGACGGACAGATAACTGATCAAATAGATAACACCAGTGATATACCTGCAATAGCAAAATTACCTGTGTAAAACCAGTAACAGTTGCGCAAAAAAACACCTTAAGATTAATGCCCATTAACAATAGTATGATGATTTATATGTCATTGCTTAATGGTTAGTGGTGCTATATTATTATTTTAATGACATGAGATTATTTCTCTTAACAACAAGATGTTCAATGAGTCTGCATCGCTGACCTTGCACCATTGATCTCATAAGATAAACTCTAGAATAATTGCTCAAATACTGGAGACATAAACTAGGTCATCCAATACAGCTATACAGTCTAATAAATGTGCAAAGACACATAGGACATATTGAGTACGGTAATCCAAGTTACAATGTCTACCTATGCATTTCATCAAGTAAAGGTGACAAATTTCATTGAAGTCATCCTGGTGGTTCCTGAGGAAAAAAGGTTGAGAGAGAGAGAGATGAATGAAAGGATGATAGTCAGGAGGATATTGGACCATAAGATGGAAATGTAGTATAAAGGTTTTTTTTGTTGATTTGTGTGAGTTCATAATGGTCTTAGATGATAATTTTCAGAAGGTGAGTACAATTTTGAGCGGTGGCATTTAAAAAAATCCAAGATGACCACCATGATGCCTCAAAATCACTAATATCGCAATAACCCCCAAAGTATTAGTACTAGGGTCATAAATGCGGGCTCTGTACACATATTTTCCACTATGAGGAATGTAATGGAAGATATGTGGAATAAATATTTTTACAATTTGATCATTGTTATTGGTCAGAAATCCAATATGGCTGCCAAAACACCTGCGAAAGTGCCGAAAATATGATAATCTTTATAACTTTTGATGTATTTATGCTAGACATAAACTCGAGCTCTATACCCTTATCTTCGACCATAAGGAATCCAGTGGAGGGTTTGTTTTCAAGATTTAATCATATATTATGATGTCTGCTTATTCAATGATCTCTACGATTTGCTAAATAAAAAGAAGTGGGAGAAGTTACAAAATGGTTACAGACCATGTATTGATACCAATGATTACATACCATGTATTGAGACCAATGATTACAGACCATGTATTGAGACCATAATAGGATGTAGTACAGATTTCAATGACAATTACCATCAACAGCTTGCATTGCCGCTAGAATCAGAGCCAGACAATCCTATCATTAGGATCCATAAATCATGCGTGTCAAGGTATACCTCTTCCACTAATATAGAAGCGCACATCACTCATGCGCGCAAACTTTCTTGGGTTGATGATGATGAACAAAGTGCTCAAAAATGTTTTCGATCTGGACCTGACAAATTTAATTTCAGGAAACATTGCCTGTTTTGCCCTGATAATACCAGTATGTATTCTTATGTCAGAGTATGATGCTAAGGTTCCACATGATCGCCTTAACCCGGCATTTCTGATACGCACTGCTGAAAATGCCAATGCTCAGGAGTACAAACAATTTATCTAAGATATATGTAATAAGTGAAATGACAAGCTAGGTGCAGCAGACAGACAGCGAGTACTCAGTGCGATTGCCGATCTGCATGCTGCAGATGCACGTTGCAACAACTCTTGCAGATCTAAATTAATATCAGAACAATGTTAGCTACTGTGGTGGTATGCTAAGTAAACCCACTGACGATCTAGCATTCAAGCATGTGTGTGCACAAATATCAGAAAATCCTCAAAACCTTGGAGCTCAGTTTATGTAGATGAGGGTGGCTCGTGCATGTGCCGAAAAATATTGTTCAAGAAGTTAACTGAATACCATGGTGAAATTGTGTTGATACTCTCAGTTGCTGGTTTCGCATATGTAATGGGCTTCAAAAGTGAGTTAACGAAGTCGCTACATTTGGAGAAGGGCACAGATCATGACTTACAATTGGCTGTAGATATAGGTACATCCCATATTGCCACTGAGGGTCTTGCTTTGAAACAGAAGATTAGAGACACATATCATACAAACATTGATAAAGAACTAGCTCATGAATCTGTTAGTGATACATTAGCTATGCTTCTGTATAAGGTATCAAGCAAGTTCAATGATTCACTGACTCCAGTCCTAATTGTCGATATAATAACGAGTGTAGTACATGTTGGTTGTCAACCTGCAGATCTTCAGATAGCTCTGGGTGTTCTCACGCAGCGTAACAAAAGTCTTGTGAACTGTACACATATTCTCTGGTTTAGTCATATGAGGTACGACTGTTCAGGTACTCAGCAGCTGTGTATGTTGAGATCGGGTTTGGGCTGTAAGGTACTGGCAATCTCATCCACTGTGTATGTGACAATTTTGAATATGAAATCTCATCACACAACGAGAAAGTATGTTGTCATTGTTTAGCGATGATCATGGTACGGGTTCATCTACCTGGCAATGACACTGATATGACTATTAAGCGGAAAATAATCCCCAGAAAACGGATGGAAGACCGATCAAAACCAAGCTAGTATGGTGTTCCACAGGTCAAGTATGACGGACCAAAGAAGCATCCAATGCCAACAGATGTTGCTGTAAATCAGTTACCACCACTTTGGTGTCTAGCCAACCAGAATATAACACAGAGAAGAGCATTTGAGAACGATCTCGCATTCTTCCAGGATGTCATAACTGACCCAGAGCGTCCAGAGTATAATGGATACAACATAAGACTATGTCGTGAAGCGGAGATAGTACCTCTACCCAAGACAGATATGTCATTCCTCCCCACATTGATCGGGTCCCTGCTGACCCTGACACAAGCAAAACTGCAATTCAGAGGGGCCTGCCTCTTATCAAAGGATCTGGTGAATATATTCTGACTTTCAGATCAACAGTTGTACAAAGTGACAATTGATATCCTCTTCCACCAACCAGAATACTTCAAATACGTAATACCTATTCTAGGGGGTGGGGGATACATACACTGATGAATTTACATGCGATCGCTATGACGCTGGGTGCGAGTAGGTTGAAGAAGGTGCTGGCAGGTGCATTTCGGAGTGTTGAAAAAATGCTCAATGGGAAGAAATATCCATCCAGAGAACTTCCAAGCGCTATTTATGCTGACAAGAGGAGGTGCTCTGCTCTGCAGTTCAGGAAGAGGGAGTTGCTTCATTCAGTGACCTCATGACGGCACTTGATAGGCATGCCAGTTACAGTCAGACGACTAAACTGCGGAGAGATCACCTGATCAAACCAGTCATTATCATGATGCCATTCTCATGGGCAGCGAATGAATGTGACTGGGAAGTCTACATGTCTGCTGCAGAGGCGATGTTGCCATACTCCACTCAACCGGCTGTCACAGCTAGTTCTATATCCATCACAGGAAGGGACTTGTCCCGAAACTGATGAAGCTGCAGCATGGCGCATTGGTGCATCACATACCAGGAATCTACAACTCGACCTGGACAGACATGTTCATTGAGACAACCTACATGCGCTTGGGTCATGGTCCTGTAAGAGCAGTAGGATTGGCAACAGATTGGAATCAAATGGAGTTGTCACGAGATGTCAGAGCAATGCGCGATGATAAACAAGAAGTTGTTCACATGCATCACACGGAGGGGAGTCAAACCCGCGAAAAAGCGACCAGAATGACCGCCGTAGCATTGATAGCACGCTCACCATGTGCATATATTCACTTGATGATACCTCACATCCTGATGCTGCTCTGATAAACATTGTCACAGGACAGGTGGTTCATCCTGACGTGATAGCAGATGCTGCCCTCAGCATCGGCCAGAGGCAGGTGGTAGCATTCAAGTGTAGGTGACCAGCATCATTTTATAAGAAGCTGTTAAAGGTTGTGGTCATCATGGATTCAAAGAAGAAATATATCCTAGTTGGGCAGTTAAAGGTGTATGACTAAGAGCCTATATATGCACGTGTCATTGAACTGTTGGTCAGTGCACCAGACATTAACTTTGACGACTTACTCTCATGCGAACTGGTCGCGTACCTCCCTCTATGGTCTGTCTAACACTGAAGAAGAGCATGCAAGTAACTGTGTCAGACCGCAACTGCCCCACTCCAGAGTCCAGACACAGTGTTTTTAGTATTTTCACAACATTCCGAAGAATTGTTGACAGCCCTATTGGATTTATGCCAAATACAAAATGATCAAATTGCAAAAATACATCTTCCATTACATGCCTCATGGTTGAAAACATGGGGACAGATCCCAGATTTATGGTCATAGCATCAGTACTATGAGAGTTATGGCAATATTAGAGATTTTAAGGTGTGGCAGCGGCCATCTTGAATTTTTTTAAATGTCACTTCTCAAAATTGTACACACCCTCTGAAAATTATCATCCAAGCCCCATATAAACTCATACTATTCAACAAAAAAACTTTATACTACATTTCCACCCTGTGAGATGATTCCTCCTGACTATGAGTGATGGAGACTAATCATTACTCAGCTTCTAGAGGCAGCTGCCATTCAATAAAACATAGTAACCCTTTAATGCCCAAATTTGGTCATGAAAATCGAAACATTTGCTTATTGAATGTCTATTTGCAGGCCAAGAGTGGACTATTTTTGAAAATTGATCACTGCTCGAGCCAGGCATTTCAGTGTTAAATTTTCAAAAATATTCTCTTGGCCTGCCAATGGACATTACTCAAGACCACTGCAGAGGCCAGTTTTGAATGGCTTGACCATTAAAGGGTTAAAGCCAGCTTTAATACCAGTCTAAAATGAGTGCTAGAATAATAGAACATACACACAGTTTTCTGAACATCAGATATATAGATGACATATAAAAAGCGGAAAGCCTTGCTGTTCAAAGGCAGGGCTGCCTGTAGGTAACACCAGGGTTGACGGGTTCTTCCAAGTGGGAAATGTTTAGCTTTCTTTGTAGATTCTGGAAACATAGTCAAACCCGTCTATAGAAAACACATGTTTTAGGAACTAAAAGATGGTCGTTCTGTTAGAGCGGTGGTTATGAACCTGCTCGTCTAAAGGAAGCAAAGCTAATAATTTTGATACACAAGCTAATTACGAATGAAAAGGCACTGTCTTAGGGGACTATCTTGCCTTCAGCGACCACATTTAGATGGCCCATATAGTGTCTGTTATAGACAGGTTTGACTGTAGTTTATTTCCTATCTATAGTAACCCCCTGCCTTTACCAACCACCTGTCTTTAGTAACCACCTGTGTTTAGTATTGACTTGTTGCCCATAAGGGGTGCCTTTAACCATTACCACTCTGATGTCAATATTCTATCTCTTACTGTGTCAATAGCAAAGAAACTGGTGTACATTTTAAAACAATTTTGGTGGATGATGTTGCTGTCGTACCAAATTTGTTGAAAAATGAACACCAGTTCATCTTTTAATTTAATTTGAAAAATCAAAACTGACATCAGAGTGATAAGGGTTAAGAAAGATCTGTGGGTGGTTGCATTTATGGAAGAAATCAAACCCTGGGTGAAAATAAACATAAACTATTATATCAAATAAATGTAAAAAAATCATCTAACAATATATAATATGTTCAAACAAAATCAGTCAACTTATGTCACATTACCCATAATGCCTTAAAAACATATGCGTTAACTAAGAACAAAAAATATGTAAATTAGCAATAAATACAGATAGTCAATTTGTTTATAGAGTTATATACAAAATTGTAAATTTTTATACAAGAAAGCATTATATTATTTATTATAAACATATGTATATGTGTATTTAGGAGATGGATTTGTAATAATCTGCAGAGCCTATCCCTCTGTGTTTGACAGTATTAACTCTTTAAAAACATTGATATTCCTGTGTCTCAATTTCAAAACAACTGTACAGGAAAGCTGTTGAATATCTCGAATCTCATTTAACTGGATCCTTTTGCTATCTACAGGTTCCAGGCAAATTAGTTTCAAAATACTCAATAGCCTTCCTGTATGTTTATCTTGAAATTGAGACACTGGAATTTCAATGGTTAAAGGGTTATGATTCTAATAGCGCACGAATGTGAGGTGATACAGTACAGTAAATAAATTGAGGTGATACAGTACAGCACATAAATAAGCTAACACGCTTCTAGAACATAAATAGAAATATGTTGGTTAGTTAGTACAATTTTGAACATGATGTAAGAAATATTTTGCCATGGCGTATCATGAGAATATTATAAAATAATAATCATCATGTCTGTCTGTCTGTGTGTCCGTGTATCTGACATAATAACCCACACCCTACTAGAGGAATCTTCAAGCCTGGGTGGGAAGTTGCTCTTGGGGTCTGAAGGAAGCCTCATGAACTTCGAATAAAAAGCTCGAGATTAAGGTCCTCGAAAAGTGTGTGCGTGTTTGCATATGTGCATGCATGCGTGTGTGAAACTTAGTTTTATTTGAATATTTTATGTACATGTTATAGCCCAGTCAACTCCTGGTCATGAAGAATTCAAACCGACTTTAAAATGTTCAAGTATTGCACAGTCAAACCTGTCTATAATGGACACCTGACTTTAGGGGTCAAACGATGATGGTTCTCTAAGCCAGGTGGTCCTAAACAGCCACCACCTTGTGACTCACACAGCAGTTCATTTGGCAACAGACTCATTAAGTGACTATCTGTTTTAATGAGAACTTTTAATCCTTTGATGGTCAAGACTGGTGAAGAAAACTGAAATTTTTGCCTAGTGAATGGCCATTTACAGTTCAAGAAAAATTTTTTTTTTTTAAATAATTTACGATGAATGACTAGCTCGATTACCGAGCCAGTCAGTCATTCCAGTCGTAGTTTTAAAAATAGTCTGCTCTTGGTCTGTAAGTTGACATTCTTCAAGAGCACTTCAGAAGCTGGTTTTGGCTGGCTTGACCATTAAACAGTTGATGTGGTCATATAGTCTGCATTATAAACAGGCTTGACCAATTACTCTGAGAATAACTTAAAGCTAAAGACCAAAATTTCAAATCTCTCAATCAGGCCTGGGGTCAAAAATGTATTTGTATTTAAATACACAAATTTTGCTCATTCATACTAAATATTAAGACTTTATTAGTATTTTATCACCAAATTTGGTGTACTTGGTCAAACCCAGTCAAATATCTTCAACTATTTGCATAGTAAATTTCATCACGGTATCTACAAAATGAACAGGGTTAAGTTTTGGTTTATGGCCAATACTTTCATAACTGGGGCCAGTTTCACAAAGGATACTTAAGTACACTAAGGTTAAGTATAGGGTAAATATCAAATGAAGCATTCTGATTGGTCTGTTTTCTATTTTACAACAGGGTGTAACGTACACACATTTGTGAAACTGGCCCCTGGATTGTATACAATGTAATAAAATAAATAAGCCACACTCTTCCATACCAAATTATCCAGCACATGACTTTGTGAATATCACTTGTTAACTATAATTAGCAAATCTAAAGAACAAATATTTAAAGCTTACTAATTCCTTAATCTAAGAAATTCTTGGTTGATAAACAGATGAACCGCCACACCTCGTCTGGACTGACATAACCTAGACTACCAATGCCACTATATTAGTAATTAAATAAACAGGCATCTACATGTTTATCTGACCTTAATGTTGAGACACTTTTAAAATAAAAACATTGAAGTATATTTGTGTCTGGATTTGATACACTGTATTTGTATTTGAAAGGTTATATTTGTATTTGATAAAATTGAGAATTGCATCTTTATAATTGAGAAAGAAATATAAATCCTGTGTCTGTATTTGAGCAACCATATTTGACCCCAGGCCTGCCCACAATACCAACAATTATCATAATAATTAGAAATATATTATTGTATATCTTAGACATATATACTCTTATCCATAAATAAATATGAAAGAATTGGTTTATCATTTCTAGTTAAATACAGTAATACATTGAATGCATGTATAACTCCACTGATATGAATCATAAAATGCCAAACTTCTTGTATTTAATACATAAATATTTGTTGGTAAGAAACTGGCTGAATTATAAACATGCCAACAAAAATAGCAATAACAATTCTTGTGAAAATAGTAAACTAAACCCACATTCATATTATATGCAAGGCATTCATACAAATCTGCTGGGCAATGCAGTGAACCAATCACCATAGCAGACCAGAGATGGGAAATTCTTAATGATGTAAAGAATGATTTGTTGAATATTTTGACTGGCGTGCCTGTTGTGGCAGCAACATGTTCCAGTTTTAAAATACACAACAGCTGTATAGCTGCCTTTAAATTGAGAACTTTTAAAGGGTTAAAGTTTTAATCACTTAATGGTAAATAAAATCAAAATTATTGCTTACTGAATGTCAATTTGCAGGCCAAAAAATGGCTATTTTTGAAAATTTACAACTGGAATGACTGGATCAGCTTTTAGTCAAATTTTATGCTACGTTTTCAATGGTAATAAACAAGTTGTGAAATTAACAGAATTTGAACATAGCTTCCAAATTTTTAGTATTGGCTTATATTCTGAATAAATGGGTACAATGTCACGTGAATGCATCCTTTCACTTAGACATGTTAACCCTTTAACCAGAGATGAGAGTGGCCACTTAAGAAAAACACTTACACCACCCCCCTTTCCCCCCCCCCCCCCAGATCCTTAGAAAATGTTTAGTTTTAAAGGTATTTTATCAAAAGCAGCAGCTTTTGAAATCCCAATTTTAACAAAAAACACTGAAATCAGTGTATCCACTGAAGACTCTCATGTACGTTTAACCCTCGAATTTATTCAAGAAAATTAAAAATTTTCTCATAGAAAATGTCCATTTGCAGACCAAGAGAAGACTATTTTTTAATTTGCCACTAGAATGACTGGCTCGGTTATCGAGCCAGTCATTCCAGTGGTAAATTTAAAAAAATAGTCTTCTCTTGGTCTGCAAATGGACATTTCCCAAGACCACTGTAAAAGCCGTTTTTGGCTGATATGAGTGTTAAAGGGTTAAATATCCATGTCTACTATATGTACGGTAATGGTGATTCCATTTCATATGCAATATCGCAATTGTCATATTTCATAAATATCATGCTAGAACAGGGCATATTATGGTTACTCAATATAAATAAAATATACAAAGCTGGGGGTGGGGGTAACAAATTTGTCACTATAATGGGTATTAACTTATAAATAACCACAACTGTTTTACTAGATGTGTATGTTAGCTTTAACGACAAACAATATATAAATAAAATATATTTCCTTTGCTATATTATGGAAAGACCAAACTTGCACAGGTCATACAGCTGTGAGTAAGTAATATTACATCTTTGTTTCGCATCTGCTTCGACTCACGAGTTAGTGAATCCATAACAGCAGAACCATCTCCCCACGCCTCTGCTATATGGAGAGAAATGATGATACATTGTTCATTGGTTCACAAACAGTGCAACCTGTCTATAATGGAGCAAAATAGTGTTTCTTGGAAATGGGTGATCACAAGGCCATCCTTTTTACACCTTGACTTTGCAATGGTCTTGAACAATGTCTATTTTCAAACCAACAAAATTAAAATATTTGCTTATTGAATGTCAGTTTGCAGGCCAAGAGAAGACTATTATTGAAAATTTACACCTTGAATGCCTGACTCAATAAACGAGCCACAGACAATTATTCCAGCGGTAAACTTTCCCAAATAGTCTTCTCTTGGGCTGCCAATGGACATTCAATAAGCAAATGTTTAGATTTTATTGTTAAGATTTGAACAATAAACGGTTAAGGAAATGCAATCATTTATCAGCTTTTGTTTTAAACATATTTAATTGTAAATATTTACGATTAGATTGAGTTACAAGTCAAATCACCAAAATCTATTAACCATAGCAAATGACCTGTCCTTAGTGACCACCTGTCTTTAGTGACCACCTTCTGATGGTACAGTGTCTGTTAAATGCATTTTGATCCATAAGCACATATGTAGATTAAGTGAAGGTCCATATGAAGACCAGGAGGCTATTTTTGAAAACTTACCACTGGAATGAGTAGCCCGGTTATCAAACGAGCCATTCCAGTGATCAAGTTTCACTGACACTTGTATTTTGGCCTGAAAACTGTTATTTGTCATGACCATTTTTTACCACAGTTAACTACTACTGCTTGTTCTAATTGATGCCGCCAAATAAGCTAACCAAATTAAATCCTTAAACCTTAAATTTGTTCAAGAAAATTTCAATTTTCTCATAGACAATGTCCATTTGCAGACTAAAAGAAGACTTTTTTGAAAATTTACCACTGGAATGACTGGCTCGGTTATCGAGGCAGCCACTCCAATGCTAAATTTTCAAAAATAGTCTTCTCTTGGTCTTCAGATGGACATTTCTCAAAACCATTGCAGAAGTCATTTTACAATCATAACAAAGTTCACACTGAACCAAATAAAACATAAACATACATTTTCTTTCTTACTATTCATTGTATGCAAAAGTATTAGTTATTTTTAATTTAATAATTAATCTTTTAAAATAAATCAATTTAGTTTTAATATCGCCGGAATGAATCTGGCTTTGGCTTAATCGTTGGTTTGTTTGCAGTTGTTGTATCTGGTCTTGTGGCTCGTGGGTCTGCCGGCGGCCATCTTGGTTTAGTTCTTGCTTCATCTAACCTGCCTGGTTTGGTTGGTGCTTTAGTGTTTTCTGTGCTGACAACTGGCTGGGTGGACCTAGAGGTTTCAGCCTCAACACCTGGCCGAGTGGCTTTAGAGGATTCTGCGTGAAGGGCTGGTTTAGATGATGTTTCTGTTGCACCTGGTTGTGTAGATTTGCTTAAAATATTAGCTGCTCGTATAGATTTAGATACATTTTGTGCACCTGTATTTACCTGAGGTGACTTTGACATATTATCTCTGGGTAGGCCTTGTCGTGTGAAGTTATTTGAACTCTCCGTACCTGTCGCCGGCTTTAATGGTTTGTTAACATTATCCTTATCTATTATGCTTTGTTTAGATCTATTATAATAACCTGCTGAGGGTTTAGCACCTGTACTAGATGCAATAGCTGCTGACCGCTGTCGAGATCGCTCTGCTGCATCTTGCACAGGCTTAGCTAATAATGGCTTACTAGCATTAGCATTATCAGTTGAAATAGTGCCTGGTTTACGAGGTGAATTATTCAACTTTTTGATTGGCGTGTCAACAGAGGATTCATGTATATTACCATAATAAAGAGAAGAATCTGCCTCATCTATATCATCTTTAGGCGGTGAGCCATCAACTTTGTCTGTATTTCGAAGCGAGCATAATCTATGGCTAAACTTAGTTATTAAATCTGAGAAAGTGTCATCATCATTTTCGTACACATTCTCTTCATCAATAGGTGTCTCACCATTATCCTTATTTAAATCAATTCGGCCATTTTCATGTATCTGGTGTTCCTCAGCAATAATTGTGTCTTCGGGAGAAGCGAGTTTACCAGGTATCTTATTCCTGATATTAGCTGTTTGCCTATTAGATAATGGTGGTATCACATTTGTTTTCTTAACTGGATTATTTATTAAGAATATTGCTGGCTTTTGAGGCTCACGTACTGAAGAGCTGCGGCTAGCAGATTGCGGTGTTGGTGCCTGCTGACTCCTTGCCTGTTCGTGGAAGGATAAAGGTCGTGGCGGTTGGTCTGGACGTGGTGGCAGGTGCTTAGGTGGCACATTTATATACACAGGTGGCTGTTTGGGAACAAAGTCACCCGTTGTTGCACTTCGTGATACCGTGGACTGGTCGGGAATGGTTGTAGTTGGTGGAGGTGGTGGCGGTCGGGAAATAGGAGATCCAGGTGCCTTCCGTAACGCAACAGGTTCAGTTTTCAATGATGTATTAGCCTGTCCGATATACATTTTTGATTTTCTGTCTGTTGTATTTGTTAGCACAGGAGGTGAAATAACGGGCGGGTCGCCATTCCGAAAGCTTCGATACCGTTTAGGAAGTGATCCGGTTCTACTGGCCGCAGGTGGTGATGATGGTGGACCTGGAGGTAATGGCGCTTGACGACCAGGCTGTACAGCTTTCAGTTTTGGTGAAGCAAGAGCTTTTCCACCTTGTCCTGGATTGTCTATAATATGGATGGGACCAGCTGGTTGCATTGGTGGTAATTTATGTGGGCTTGGAAGTTGTGGTCTTTGAGGTGGTGTTTTGTGCACAATAGGAGATTTAGGATATTTCACTACAACAATAGGCAGCGGTGGTGGTGGCGCTGCTCGTGCGGGAACAGCACTAGCTCCTTTAGCTGGTGTCGTCGGGAGAGATGTTGCTTGCTGGGGATGCTCTGATCTATGGGCACGGGACAATTTCGGCACTCTGAAAATGTAAAAGAAAACTTAAGTATTAGACATACAATAGCTTTTTTCATGTAATCACAGAACGTATTTTGCCAAGAAAATCCAAATATTTGCTTATTAAATTTCCATTTACAGGCCAAAAGAAGACTATTTTTGAAAATTTACCACTGGGATGACTTGGCTCGGTTATCGAGCCAGTCCAGTCATTCCAGTTTTAAACTTTCAAAAATAGTCTTCTCTTGGCTTGAAAATTGATATTCTTTGAGACCATTGCAGAGGGAGGTTTTGGCCAGCTTGACCAGTAAAGGGTTAATTTGAATCTTGAATACTTATGTTGCCTGTGATTTGTTTTATTACATGACAGATGATGGGGATGATAGAATAAGTGACGGATGATGGGATGATAGAATAAGTGACGGATGATGGGGATGATAGAATGAGTGACGGATGATGGGGATGATAGAATAAGTGACGGATGATGGGGATGATAGAATTAGTGACGGATGATGGGAATGATAGAATAAGTGACAGATGATGGGGATGATAGAATAAATGACAGATGATGGGTATGATATAATAAGTGACGGATGATGGGGATGATATAATCAGCGTCAAATTTGACATTGAATTTCACACTAGAATTTTCTTTCAGTGATCTGAATTTAAAAACAACAAAAATAGAGGCGATGGAGAGTGGCTTATCATTCAAAACTATCCATACATTTGATTTTTTTAAACTATTTACCCAATGTTTTCACAAATTCTATCATTATATGTACTCATATATATTTTACTCAAAGGTAAGTGAGAGCCTGAGATAGTCAACGTAGCAAATGAAATCTCAAACGGTCATACTTGTTCTTCAGTTTAGATATTATCAACCCCATTTCGCACTGCTTGCTAAAAATTATCAACTAATTAACATTGAACAAGGACTTAATCTGGTAGTGTAACATAGCATGTATTATACATGTCTGTAACTGTTTGTTAATTGCCCATGTGCAGCTATTTCTCTGAAACTAGTTACCAGATTTGCCTCAAATTTGTTTCTGTAAATTAGGATTTCTCATCATTTGTTTTGTACTGAACAAAGAATTAAAAAAAGTAACAGGTTGGGGATCAGCAATCTGTTTTTTCTTGTTTTGATATTGAACAGGAACTCATTCAAAATTTGTCAAAGGTAGTGCTTAGTCGAGGTACAAGGGCTATGCTTGAAACGATAGACTGACCGATTGACTCATATCAGCAAAAAACAGCTTCTGCAGTGGTCTTGAGAAAGGTCCATTTGCAGACCAAGAGAAGAGTATTTTTGAAAATTTACCACTGGAATAACTGGCTCGATAACCAAGCCAGTCACTCTAGTGGTAAATTTTCAAAAATAGTCCTCTCTTGGTTTGCAAATGGACATTTTTAATGGGAAAATTGAATTTTTTAAAACCAATTCAAGGGTTAAAAAGTTAAATGTTACTAACGAGTCGCAATTTAAAAAAAATGTGTTGTTACTCATTGGTATGAGTGAAATGGTTAGATACTGTCTAAATGATATGCGATGCAGTGCTATAAATGAATGCATACTCCAGTTCAGCTCATAAATAAGCTAACTTGTTTCCAAAAAACCCCAGAAAGAGGTTACCGTTAGTTAGTCCAATTTTGAACACAATGTAAGAGTAGCAATAGCTTCAAAGATATAGCTGCACGAAAATACTGATGTAAATACAGTAACATCTTTCCCATAAGGGTACGGGTAATATATACTCAATACTTAGTCATCTATGTATCTAATATGAGTTATCCATTTCAGTCCAAGTGAAGACATATTATAAACACGATGCAATAGCTTATTTATTCTATTCCTTTCTCAATCGCATGCTTAACATTAATGGATTTTCCATATTTTAGCTATGCCCCGCCCATCTCTAGTTAAGCTCCACCCACACCTCACTCATGTTGGGATCGATCAATCTCTGAACTCCCTGACTATCAAAGTCCAGAAACCTATACAGGTAAGCTATTGAATATTTTGGACCTAATTTGACTAGGCGCAGCGTTCAGTCAAATTAGTTTCAAAATATTCAACAGCATGTTTATTAAATAATACAGACTTACAAGTCGTACAACGTGTCAGACTATTAAGAGTTAGATGGGCGAAATAGAATCATTTCTGACGTAATGATTATGATGTTATCCTACACGCCACTTAGCTGATTATGACATTATACGACGTCAGATGATAAATGGATCTGGAAAGGTGAATTACAAGTGTATAATTATATAGAATTAGTGTCATTGTTTAGTGAATAAAAGCGATTGAGAACAGCTGTATGTTACCAGTAGCAGGCTTTCATCGCCATTAGCAGGAGGTGAAAAATATGCACTGTTGGAAAAATTTAGTGATAGCCTTAAGAAAAGCACTCATATTCAGCCATTATTGCCAAACTTTATTTTCCAACTTTCAGCCTAATCTTTTCAGTGGTTTCAGAGTCTAAGTTCCATTTGTGAAAACTAAGTGCTCCATGATGGCTGATATACATATCAACAAATCATGTTCTTTTGAACAAAGTTGGTTCAATTCTTGTCCTACATGAAGGTTCTTGATTTTCATGTCAATCAGCCAATTAGTTTTGGAGATCTCTAAAGGGACTACGGAACTAACAAATGCTGTTCAATGGTGACTTTATATAACACTCAACCTACATGTATAACCACCAGTAAAATCAGAAATACATTGGAATAATTTGAAAAAGGCAGCTAATTGGTAGCTAATTACCATTTATGTCCCTAGGGCGGGAACCAATTAGTGATGCAGCTGGTCCTATGGGCTCTGATGTATGACGAAGGAACAAATAATATCCTCTACAGCCGGTCATATAATCTGTTATTTTCACGTTAAGCTGATTAACCAATACATCCTAGTGTAAAACACTGTCTAGTTTTAAAACAATTCTTTCCAGCGACAGCACTGTCAGTTACACAAATTTCAAAATATTCAGTAGGTATCATATTACGACCTTGGAAATCTGCAGTGTATTTTGAAAACACTCTGAGCCAAACTTGTTGCTTCCACCAGAAACAGTCACTTTCACAAATAATGTTTTCAAAATGATCATCAGTGAATTACCAGTAGCAAGATAATCGCTCTATATCGGCACCTATAGAGAATACTATTCATACAGCTTACGAAACCATATGCAAGGTCTGCTTTCATTATATTCAGGTATGCAGTATCTGCACACACAGCTGACACACGAAAGAGCGTGAAGCAGCAGCAACGTCACTAATTGGTTCCCAAGTTAAGCACTACTAGAGGTAGCATAGGCTTTTTCTCAAATGATTCCGATTCATTTTACATTTTTTACTCGCATAGTATAATTAATATTGTATGAAATTACCAATAAACATCATTTGATAGCTTCTTTTTCCCTTCCTTTAAATGTGTTTCTCAGACTAGGATAACAATGTCTTTAGGTAGATGCGGGACTGTCCTCAATGGAATCAGTAGTGACCTTACGTTGAGTTCGTGATGTGACTCAAAAGTCAGAATGGCCCAAGACTGATTTTTCTCAGCCTTTTATACTCTATGGCTCGGGTACCGGTTGGTGCCCCAGTGTCCCGTTTTAAGTGGAGTCCATACACTGGTTGTGTTAGCGGTGTCCTGTTTTAGGAGTGGTGGCACCGCAGATGTCAATGGTGTCACTGATTGTGGAACTAACTGTGTCCTTTTTAGGGCAGTGTCCTGACACAGGTTGTGTTAGCGGTGTCCTTTTTTAGGAGTTGGGGCACTGCAGGTGTCCATGGTAGCACCAATTGTAGGATTGGCGGTGTCCAGTTTTGACACCGCTGATGATAAGGGGGCCGGTTGGGCAAGTGGTGTCCTTTTTAGAGGGCACCTAGATTTTATAACGGTGTCTTTTTGGCACCAATTGGCAGTCAAATGGTGCCTGTATTTCTAAGACCAGCATAAAATCCAAATTTACAAATAAGCTTCATTTTACCAACCTGATCAATCAATCCGACTCAAAGGTGACAAATTTATATCTAGCACCCATCAAAACATATATATTCCCATTTTCTCTGTCAGAATCCATCAATTACTAAAAGTCAATTGTTGAGTTGTTGAAGGTGGCCATATTTTTTTCACGTAACAACGTCTCTTGAGCAAACTTGATTGGCTCTTAGTCCGTAATTATATTTGCCAAGTTTCGACCAGAACCCTTCATGATTTCTGGAAAACTCATTTTTGTGATAGTTTGTCCATCCAAGATGCGACCAAACAGTTTTTCATGAACAAAACAAGCGGTTTCAGATCATCAAATGTGTATCTAAAACTAGCACACAATCAAAGATGCCCACTGACAAAATCAACCAATCCTTTTCATTAGAACAATATAATTGATCAATCTGATTCAAAAATCCCAAATTCTTATTTAGTATCTACCAAAGATTATTTATCACCATTTTCCCGTAATCTATTTAGAATATTTTCCACATTTCAATCAGATTCCAGGATGACCACCAAGAAAATGCATCAATCAGATTCTCTTGAACAATCATAGATCTCTATTCCTTAAGGATGTTTCCTGTCAAATTTAATTAAAACCGGCCCCGTGGTTCTTGAGAAAAACTTATTTAAAGTAAGAAATTGATGGGTAGAAAACAAACGAGTGACGGATAGTCGCCATGGCATAACTTCCACTTGGCCTTTCAAGACAGGTGAGCTATTAATGCTAGTTATTTTGAAAACATATTGCTGCTTCAAGATGCATTAACTTTGAGGCAGCTTATTTCAGAAGATTCAAAATGTTCATATTGAATTGTTGATTTTACGCACTCAGAATAAACAGACTAATTATAAATACAGTCCCATTCATGAATCAATCTATCCTATACAAGTTAAGATTACAGTATTTTAGAATCATTATTTAATTTTAATAAAGATTTTGTTATCTTATATAAACAATAATACGTGAAGCTGTTTATGATAAGCAGCCAATCAGTAATATTAAATTAAGAAGCAGCAGCAGAAGAGCGAGTTTGTATGAATCTTAACAGCAATGGACCTTTCCACTTTTAACTATGCCCCGCCCATCTCAATTTAAGCTCCACCCACACCACATCCGTGTTGAGATCGATCGATCTCTGAACTCTCTGACTATCAATTTCCAGAAAACTATACATGTAAGTTGTTGAATATTTTGAAACTAATTTGACTGGGTGCTGCTCCCAGTCAAATTAGTTTCAAACTATTCGACAGGATATTTATTAAATAGTAAAAACATACAATTCGTACACCAACACATATTCCGTCTTCAACTATTGCGACCGTGACGTACTTATCTACATTATTCATGATGTGATTGATTGTGATGACATGTCATTCTATGCGTTACGCAATTGATTATGACATCATTTGATGGATACAGTGGAAAGGCCCTTTAAGTGCATAGATAGATTGCTAAATGGACCCAGAATTATGGTTGCAATGCAACCTTGAAGGTCGACTATGACTTTGCAATGAACTATGAAGCTGGACTTCAAACATAAAATAAGTATACCGGTAGAAGGCTTATCAATATCCTTATCAACAAGAGGCCCAAGGATTAGCATTTGAACCACTTATATTTAAATACTGGTAGCTATGATAGATAATTTTCGAACAATCCAATATAGCCACCAAAGAAATTGACCAATCAAAATTCTTGTTTGCTTTGCTGAAGCCAACCACCATAGGGTCCTTCCACCCAAGTTTCGTTAAAATCGGACCACTAATTAATGAGTAGTGTTTTAAAAGGTTCTAAAAAAATTTCAAAGAATCCAAATGGCCACCAAAAAATTGACCAAACAAAATTCTGAAGAGGTTGAGAGCCTACAACTATAGAATCATTTCTGCCAAATGGATACAATGCACCAAGCAGTTATAGAGATGCATTTTGACAGTTTCTGGTAAATTTTCCTGAAAATTTATGATTTTTTTACCAAACAAGAGCCTACTGTGATAGGGTCTGTCCAGCCAACTACGGTTGAAATCTGTCAAGCGGTTAATGATAAGTAGCGCTTTGACAATTTCCTCTAAATTTTTCCTAAAATCTAAGATTTTCAACCAAAAAAATTGACCAATCAAAATTCTGTCTAGAAGATCTGAAGCATAGCCCCATAGGGTCATTCCAGCTCAAGTAAGTTGAAATCCGCCAAGCGGTTAATAAGGAGTAGTGTTTTGACAATTTCCATTAAATTTTTCATAAAATCTAAATTTTCACCAAAATAATTGACCAATCAGAATTCTGTATATAAGTTCTGAAGCCTAGCTCCATAGGGTCCTTCCAGACAAAGTAAGGTGAAATCCACCAAGCGGTTAATGAGGAGTAGCGCTCTGACAATTTCCAGTAAATTTGTCTAAAATCTAAGGTTTTCACCAAAAAAACTTGATCAATCATAATTCTGTATACAAGTTCTGAAGTTTAGCTCAAATAGGGTCCTTCCAACCAAACAAAGTCGAAATCTGCCAATCGGTTAAAAAGTAGTAGCGTTTTGACAATTCCCGGTAAATTTGCCATAATCAAAAGATTTCCATACAAAAAATTAACCAATTAAAATCCTGTATAAATGTCCTGAAGGCGAAAACATTAGGGTCCTTCCACCCAAATTAGGTTGAAATCCGCCAAGCGGTTAATGAGTAGCGTTTTGACAATTTCTGGCTAATTTTTCATAAAATCTGAAATGCAGTTAATGAGTAGCGCTTTTAAACGAAAGTTGACGGATGGATGACAGCCACATGCGTCACAGTGACCTTGACCTTTTGACCCCAACATCATTGTGTGATGCCGTGTCATTATAAGGAGGCATGTGTCCAAGTTTGGGTCCAGTATGATTAACGTCATTTCTCGACTAAAGACTGCCTTTGAATATAGGACGCAGGCCCAAATTTGACTAAAATCCTCCCAAAAAACTTGTATTCAAGTCTAAGACGCTGTGAAATTTAGAAAAACTTACCTCTAAAAAAATCGCAAATTGGTGTAAAAAATTACCATCACTCAGCCAGCAGCCTAGCTAAATCCTTGCATATTTTGTTTATGTCCACATATGTTCAAGATAAAACAAACTTTATTCAATACGTTTGGGGTAAAAATATACGTTAAAACATATTTCCGAAAAAGTTGGTCCCTATCCCAGGATGATTCATAATAAGGAAAAATTAGTTACCTCTCCGGGATGTAGAAATTGTTTGAGTGTAGCTTTCGTGACCATCTCGGTCACTTCTTCAGCACTAACTGACGGTCGCTGAAGTTAGTGCTGAAGAAGTGACCGAGATGGTCACGAAAGCGACACTCAAACAATTTCTACATCCCGGAGAAGTAACTAATTTTTCCTTATTACGTTAAAACAGTTTTGGAGTGATAAATACCCTCCTTATAATTTCATCCCATAAAGCTTTATGAAAACACTGCTTTGTTTAGCCTGTGTTTAGGCGGCTTCTTCTATTCGCTGCTTGCTATACAGAGAGAATTATCCAATCAGAATCTGGAGCGCGCCGAATAAAAAATTATATAATCCAATCAAAATTCAGAAGGATATATTATTCTCTTCTTAAAGGAATTAATTACGGAACAATTTCCAGTTGTGTTTACTAGATTGCTTCTAAGATCTGCCATTCTCTATTTTCATTGGCTCGTATGAGTGAATTTATTCAAACAGAAAAAATTGATAATGGAACAGTATTTTCTCTCGTATTGCGCATTAATTTTGTAATGCTGACCAACATCAAATGATCCAAAACGGAATCAAGACGTATGGCAAAAAAATTGTTGAAAACTTTAGACCAAAAGATGTGCTCAAAGAATGTGCTCGATTAGTCGAGATTTAATGGTAAACAAACAGGAGACATAAACAGAAAAGGTGAGCTAAACGGAAAATGTTAAAGTTGAAAAAAACCAGGTCTTTACCAAGGTCTCAGTGACCTTGACCTTTGACCCCAAGGTCATTTTGTGATGCCATGTCATTATAAGGAAGCATGTGCCCAAGTTTTGGTCCAGCATGATTAACCAAACCTGAGATATAAACAAAAAAGTTGAGCTAAACACAAATTGGACGACGACGTTGCCACCACCGCCGCCGGATGACGTGCAGGGCATCGCAATAGCTTGTTTTACCTCATAAAGTCGAGCTAAAAATACAACAGCTAATACTCTGGTGAATGATAAGCTAATTTTGGTCAAACTTCATAATACATACCTGTAACCCTTACAATTCAGAAAGGACAAATTATTTATAATGTATGGAATATTCTGCGAAATATTTTGAAACTAATTTGACTGGGAGCTGTTGCTATGGCGGCAACAGCAACAGTTCCCAGTGAAATTAATTTCAAAATATTCAACCGCTTTTCTGCATAGCTGTTTTAAAATCGAGGCACTGGAATTTCAAAAGCTAAATGGTTAAAAGCAATCAGTCATATACATGCATAACATAAGATGCTGATAGCAATGTTGCTATCCTGTATAAATGGCACAAAATCGCTCAAGCATATTTCTAGTGATATAAGTTTATACCTGGCATAACCTCTGTGAAGATGCCTGGGTTAATATATGAACAATACTCACATCATCGTTGACGCAAGCCATTCCTAAGACGGCGAAACAACGCCGAATTATGGGATCTTAAATTACGCAAATAAAGTACATTAATTGGTAGTCCAAAACCGGTAAAAATCTTATTTATTGTCATGTAGACTAAATGCACTGATGTTATAAAACAAAACTGCAAAGTTTTAATGGGATTAGAGGAGGCGGTAACGAGCAGAGCTGTGAAACTGGCGACCCCGGGATCATGTCTCTGTTCAGCCAACTGATGATCGCCGGAAACATAGGCAATCTCCTTCACTCCTCGTCGCCTCTCTCCACCCAGGTGTATAAATGGGTACCAGTTAAAAGCTGGGGAAGCTACCAATAATAGACTGATATAAAGCCAGCCTAGAATGGCGTGAATGGGACCTGGAAACACGGACTCGATAGACGCCAACCAAACCAATAACTTCACTTTTAATGGGATTGGCCAAGTCCTTCATTGATTAAACATCAACTGAAAAACATTAAAATTCTTCGAATTCTTGGCTTAAGTAGGATATGGTATAGGAACATGACATGTCAAAATTCATTGAGTTTAAGCAGAATTTTAACAGTGATATAGTTTATAAAAATTTGTCAACTACTTTTTGATTTTTAAAATATTATAAAAACCTTTATTTTAGGCATTTTCTTTTATTGAAATCCAATTCTCGTTTGCGATTTCCTTTAAAGAACAAGATGTTTATTTTGATAGATTCTTGTCCAATTAGATAAAAGATATTAAATTGAATATTTGTTATTAGAGAGATTTTATTGGATTTTCTATAGGGGTAAAAGAGGTGAAATACTATGAAATATAAGTAATTCTTATATAAACAGGTGATTTGTACAGCTAAGAGATCTATCAAAGGTGGTGTGTTGCGCATTATTCATACCTGTATTTAAGTCTGTCTTGTTTATTCCACCATCGCTTGAGTTCCTCATGATGTTTGTAACCACAGAATGCTGCCACGCCCACCAGAGGTACAATGACGAGGAAGAACAGCAACAGACCAATCAGAAGCTTACGATTTGCTGTAATTGTAATAAACCAATTAATATACACTATAACTTAAAGACCCTATCTGCCAATCAAATGCTGTGATTTCTCATAGTTCCTTCAGAGAAAGTGACAAGACCTGATTTGTGTCAGTAAGCACATTTGATAATTGATAATCATAATGGAGTATAAACTTTTTAATCCTTACCAATCTGATGTCAATATTTTAACTTTTACTGTGTCAATAGTCAAGAAATTGGTGTACATTATTCAACAATTTTGGTGGACGATGTTGCTGTCATAGACAGCAATATCTTCTACCAAATTTGTTGAAAAATGAACACCAGTTTATCTTTTAATTTAATTTGAAAATCTTAAATTTTTCACCAGAGTGGCAAGGGTTAAAAGCTGATGATCATTGTCTACAATCAAATGAAACCCATCGTACCGTAACATTCTCCAAGTGGGTGTGGCTCATAGATTGGAATTATTACAACTTATATTATAGCAAAATATTAAGCTAATACGTTAAACAAGCAAGACGAATTTAACATTTGAAAATATTGTCGACCAGCTTTCCTGTACAGTTGTCTTGAAATGATGATCATGTGATTCCTGTTGGGAGCAGAGGTTGTACAAATACACTACAGCTCAGAAATAAGTGCTCATTTGTTTCAAAAACAAAAACAGAAACATGTTAGTTAGCAAGAAATGTTCGGGTGAATATTTTAAACATGATTGGATTGGAAGACATTGCTGCCTTAGGCATCAATATCTTCCAATCCAATTAAGTTCAAAACATTCAACGGTACGTTTTATTATGCAAATATTTGAATTTTCACTAATATATTGATTGGTTCCATTACTCCATCTGTCTGTCTGTCTGTTTGTCTGATTGTCAGCATCCAATCTCGGTTAATTTAGTGGCTTAGCTCAACATATCATCGTAAATCATGGGACGGCTTCAACCCCACTGGGATTAACCTTCGACAAATGCTTCCCTTTATCAAGGGGATGGAGGACAAGGAAATTGTGGTCGTGATGTCTAAGGACAAACTCACTGTGACCTTGGAATAAAACTCTATTTTTTACGGTTAAGTTTTTGATCTAGTTCAAAATATCGTCTTATATCTCAGGGTTGGTCCAGCCTATTTGGACTAAACTTGGACACATGTTTCCCATTAAACATCAAACAGATGGAGCGCAATGATATTGAGGTCGTGAAGTCACTCTGACTTTGGTATAAAACTATTTTTTTATGGTTCAGTTTATGGTTTAGCTCAACATATCGTCTTAAATCTCGGGATTGGTTCACCCAATTAGAGCTGAACTCGGCATATGCTTCCTTATATCAAATGAATGAATCACAATGATATTTAAGTCAAGTCATTGTAACATTTGTTTAAAATCCAAGTTTTAACAGTAATGTTGTTCTGCTTAGCTTATCTTGCCTTTAAGTGAGAATTGGCCAAGTTATTGGGAGTAAGCGTAAACATACAGTTGCTTTTGCCAGTAGGAGCAGCACAAAGACATTCACACTTTTCAGGTCACGGTCATTATGATCTTGATACAAATCTAGGCTACGTTCGGATATTTTATTGAGGTACACCGCTTACCCCGATTACATATTCGAATGCCCGAGAGTATAATCGGATAACGGTATCATGCGGTACAAATTCTACTCAATTACTCCTACTTTAAGCGAGAGAAAAGGTGTATACAGGTAAATCAACCATGTGATACGTTTGATCGGAGTACCTCGATAACATATCCGAAATTAGCCCTAGATTTGCATTTGGAAATGTAAAATGCCAAAGATTTTCACCAATATCTGATCAGTGTAACACTGGTGTCTTGTTTTGTTTTGGAAACATTTTGCATTATTTCTGAACTGTACTGTAGTGAAAGGACAATAACAAAGGCTACAAATACCTGCTTCTACTATACCGTGTTCATTCACCAATGGTGTTGTATTATTGAGATGATCTGTCTCTATACTTGTCTTAAACAACGTACCATCTGATGACATATCTTCTGTGCTGTATTCTACAGAGATTAATGTAAGCACTGATTTGGACAGAGAAACGCAAAGTTACAAAGATAAAACCGAGAACAATTAGCCATGCATTAACCCTTCAATGGTCAGATTTGGTCAAGAAAATGTAATTACTTTTTTATTGAATGTCCATTTACAGGCTGAGAGAATACAATTTTTGACAATTTATCACTAGAATGACTGGCTCGGTTATAGAACCAGTCAGTCCAGTGATAAATTTTCAAAAATTGTATTCTTTCGGCCTGTAAGTGGACATTCCACAAGACCATAGCAGAGACCAGTTTTGGCCGGTATGACCATTAACCGGTTAGGTAGACAACATGCAGTTAGTCACTAGCTAATAAATAGGTATGTGAAGAAAATACATTCAGTTGTACCACAAATATCCTGATTATTCAGCAACAGACGATTCCATTTCTAGCTATGCCATGCCCATATTTAGCTAAGCTATGCCCCGTTAGGACTAGGGTCGATTTATAATATTTCAAGTCCTGAATTTCCAGAATCCTAATTTTAAGGTAACTATACAGGTGGCCTGTTGGATATTTTGCCCATGGAAGCAACAGCACCCAGTTAAATTAGTTTCAAAATATTCAACTGAGTGTTTATTAAATAGTAAAGACATACGATTCATACACTTGATGAACTATTCAATGTTCATGATAGACTTAGCTATGTCATTTATCAACATATTTTGATTGCGACATCAGCCTCCATGTGACTTAATTGATTATGACTGCGTATACTTGAGTGACAGATCGGATATATGTCATTCAACATGATGGCTAATATTATGTATGAGAACAGTGCTAGGCAATGCTGTTGCTGCATGTTTAGCAACAGCATTCACTAACATTGTTTTCGTAATTAAAACTAGTTATCATTTCTTGTCATGTCAAAATCTGCATTAACCCTTTAATGGTCAAGCTGGCTAAAACCGGCATCTGTAGGGGTCTTGAGGAATGTCCATTTGCATGCACAGAGAAGACTATTTTTGAAAATTTACCACTGGAATGCCTGGCACGATAACCGAGCCAGCCATTCAAGTGGTAAATTTTCAAAGGTAGTTTTCTTGGGGCCTAGAAATGGACATTAACTAAGCAAATATTTAGATTTTTTTGACTAAATTTAATCAAAGAAGGTTTAAAGAAAATCAGGATATTGTATGAACAATTAGAAAATATATGTTAGTAAACATGCACAAACAAAATAAAGGGGAAAATAGTGTGTGTACGCATGCACGCACGCACGCACAATACATTAAACAAGGTAAGTGTTGCACAGAGTGTTAGTTTCCAACACCTGATTAGTGTAGTTAATTAATGTCAGTACCTACATCCAATGATGGTAACAAGTAACAACCATGAGACCAGAGACAAGCAATTAACCACTCGATAATCAACTCACAGATATATCAGAAAAGCCTGATAATCAGGCAGTTGCACATATTTAATCAGACTTAAGCCACAATGTAATAATCAATAACAACGAAATTACACGCTGAATTTCTATAGAATAAAACATGCTATGGTCTAAAACAGAAGAAAACCAATGCTGATATACACTCATTAGAGCAAAAGTGTTAGCATGCATACATGCGAGTGAACAATTACAGCAGAAACGTTTAGGTGTGTTCATGCATATATGCGAGTGAACAATTACAGCAGAAACGTTTAGGTGTGTTCATGCATACATGCGAGTGAATAATTACAGCACAAACATTTCAGTGTGTTCATGCATACATGCGGGTGAATAATTACAGCACAAACATTTCGGTGTGTTCATGCATACACGCGAGTGAATAATTACAGCACAAACATTTCGGTGTGTTCATGCATACATGCGAGTAAGAAATTATAGAACAAGAAGTTAATGGTGGCTTACTACATGACTGATTAGATGGCCCGCTGTCCACGCTGCCTCCTGGGCCAGGATCTTCACAGTTCGGTGGATCAAAGCAGTCATCACAGTGGCAATTCCCATGATTATTACACACTCCATTACCATTACATCCTCCACATGTATCGATAGCAAGAGCACTATCCAGCGAGACACATTCTTGATCTAGGCAGATCTGTACAGGAGCAAAGTGTGTAGTGGAATATACTTAGAAACATGACCAGAAATGTGGTTGCAATGCAACCATGAAGCTCGACTTTACGACTTTGCAATGAACTACATGTATGAAGCTGGACTTCAAACATAAAATAAAGATAGACGGTTTATCAATACACTTATCAATAACCATGACCTTTGACCAAAGGTCTTTGTTTTGTGCCCTCTCCGTATAAGGAAGCATCTATACAAGTTTGTGTCCTTGAAGATTATCCCTTTAACCGTTCAAATTTGTTCAAGAACATTTTAACTTTCTCATAGAAAATGTCCATTTGCAGACAAATAGGACTATTTTTGAAAATTGATCACTTGAATGACTGGCTGCAGAAGCCATATTTGGCTGATATGAGTGTTAAAAGGGTAAGCGACATGAGATATGAAATGCTAATGTTAATGTTGAACAAGAGGCCCAAGGGCCTGTGGTGCTCACCTGAACTATTAGCATTTGAACCATTTGCATTTAAATATTTATGATGGAAATTTTTTGGAAAATCCAAGATGGTCACTCAAAAAATTGACCAAACAAAATTCTGAATAGAAATTCCAGTCTACCTTGATAGGGTCACTCTAGCCAAATTTGCTTAAAATATGTCAAGCAACTAAGAAGACGCAGCGTTTTGACAATTTCTGGTAAATTTTTCATAAAATCTCTGATTTTCACGTCAAAAATTGATGAATCAAAATTCTGAATGGACTTTTAGCGCCTATGGCCATAGGATCCTTTAAGTCTTATTTGGTTAAAAGCAATTTGACAATTTCTAGTACATTTTAAATAAAATCTACGATTTTCACCCAAAAAAATTGATGAATCACAATTGCGAATGGAAGTTATGGAGCCTACGACCATTGGGTCCTTTCAGCCAAATTTGTTTGAAATCGCTCAAAACGGTAATGAGAAGAAGCAATTTGACAATTTCTGGTATATTTTTCATAAAATCTAAGATTTTCACCCAAAAAGTTGATGAATCAAAATTCCGAATGGAAGTACTGGAGCCTACAACCATAGGGTACTTCAAGCCAAATTTGGCTGAAATCGACCAAGCGGTTAATGAGTAGGGTTTTAAAGCAAAAGTTGACGGACGACGGAAGGACGACAGACGAACGATGGTCGCCACGGCATAAGCTCACTTGGCCCATCGGGCCAGGTGAGCTAAAAAAGTTTTTACCAATGTCACAATTATCTTGACCGTTGCCCTTTCGACCCCAACATCATTGTATGATTCCCTCCAATTATAAGGAAGTGTGTCCAAGGTTTAGTCCAGTATACTTAACCAAAGATAAGATATGAACTGCTAAGTTGAGATAAATGCAAAATGTTAATATTGAAAGTTGTCACACTGGCCTTGACATTTAGACGCTGAAGTCTCTCTCATTACATGGACACATGTGTCCAAGTTTGGGTCCAGTATCATTTACCAAAGTTGAGATATCAACTGATAAGTTGAGCCAAACAGAAAATGTTAATATTGAAAAAAAAATTTTTTTAACAGGATTAGTGACCTTGCCCTTTGAACTCTTGACCCAAGGTCATTGTGTGATGCTGTGTCATTACAAAGAAGCATGTGTTCAAGGTTGGGTCCAGTATCATTAACCCTTTAATACTCATATCAGCAAAAAACAGATTCTGCAGTGGTCTTGAGAACTGTCCATTTGCAGACCAAGAGAAGACTATTTTTGAAAATTTACCACTGGAATGACTGGTTCGATAACTGAGTCAGTCATTCCAGTCGTAAATTTTCAAAAATAGTCTTCTCTTGGTCTACAAATGGACATTTTCTATGAGAAAATTAAAATTTTCATGAACAAATCAAAGGGTTAACCAACGATGAGATACAAACTGCTAAGTTGAGCTAAACACAGTGACCTTGACCTTTGGCCTCTTAAACCCAAGGTCATTGTGTGATGCTGTGTCATTACAAGGAAGCATGTCCAAGTTTGGGACCAGTATGATTAACCAAACATGAGATATAAACAGACAAGTTGAGCTAAACAGAAAATGTTAATGTTGAAAAAACCCAATGTTTTTACCAATGTCACAGTGACCTTGACCCCCCGGTCATTCTGTGATGCTGTGTCATTATAAAGAAGCATGTGTCCAAGTTTGGTTCCAGTATGATAAACCAAACATGAGATATAAACAGAAAAGTTGAGCCAAATGCAAATTGGACGACGACAACATCGCCATCGACGCCGCAGGACATGCAGCGTATCACAATAGCTTGTTTTACTTCGTAAAGTCAAGCAAAAAACAGGCAAATGTTGTTTACATGTTCCCCAGCAAACGTGTTTCAATGTAATCCAATTATTTCAGGGGAGATAACTGACAAATATAAACAGATTTCGCAGTCACAAACTCACAATCAATGCATTGTCATACATCACACAATACGATTTCCGAATCATTATCATTATCGATACTCCCTATCAGCATTGGGTTTTTTCGTATGACACACACTACGAAACAAGAGAGTAATCCTCACAACCCACAAGAGAGTAATCCTAACAACCCATATCAAGGATCGTATTGATTAGGAAATCCCACATTTAAAAACAGATACATGCAAGTTTTCTAACATTATTCCGCAAAACACCAAATTTTCTGCGTTTCATGGGTGAAACCTCTGGCTAATATAGATGTATTTAAACTATTATTATGTTTGGTTCTGCTTTGTCAACAGCCGATTGCAAGAAAACAACTTTCGTAATACGCACATGTTCAGGTCCGCACATCGCTCCATCAGGGACCATGCCTGGATCAGGCATATCAAGACCGACATCAAGTACTGCTCCACGGCAAACATATTTCTTACCATCAGCACCGCGGCCAACCTGCTCTATGAACGTAGCTGGAAGGCTGATTGCATAGTTGTCTTTCCAAAAAACAAGTTTCTCATTCAAGTGTCTACAATGTAACATTCCACACAAGGCATTCCTGGAATGATGAATACAAGAATGGTCGTCAGTATTTTCGATTAAAACACAGGTAAATATAATATATCACAATAAGAGAATCACAGACTGTCATTAACTATGGCTGTATGACACTATTCATACCTAAAATACCTGACATTATCCATCACTGAAAACTCGCTCTCTCACTTTCAAAGCAATGCCATATCCGAAAGGTCAGTCAAATATCTATTATCATAATCAAAATATGTTAGTTGTTAGCTGATATCACAATGAAATGATAGAGGTCTATCACAAATTGCAAAACGTCTGTCGGTAGCTGTCTGAATTGTATGTCCTTGGTGAATTTACAATTTTCTAAAAACCTCTGAATATTTGAAACTAATTTGAATGGGAGCTCTTGCTACCATTGGCAGCAACAGCTTCCAGTCAAAGTAGTTTCAAAATATTCAACACCTAACATGCAGTCACCTTGAAATTGAAATTCTAGGAAACGAGGATTCAAAGTGTTAAAATTGATTCAAACTTGAGTACAATGTGGTGAATGTTAGCAAATGGATAGAAAGATGCTTACCGGTTCAAATGAAATGTATTCATAAAATGTCAATACCAGACTAGCATGATCTAGTGAGATGCTACAAATGCATCAAGCAGTGTGTGTGGGCGTGCGTCCGTAAATGCGTGCATGCGCATTCATGCATGCGTGCGTGTGTGTGTACAATTGCTGCCGCAGCATATATATCTCCCATCCCATATGACTTACAACATCACCACTCGGGCTGTAAGCTTTGCAATGCCAAAGATTAGGAGGTGGATAATCTGTGTCGGAGTGAACCATTGATGACTATCGTAACTTACTTTGGTTACCACGGATAGTAGTGCTGCATCATTCCGATTACAACAACTTACTTTTGGTTGCCATGGATAGAAGCATTTCATTGTCCAGACGTATAAATTACCATGGATACTACAGGTTACCATGGATATTATGGCTCCATCATCCAGATGTATAATAACTTACTTTGGTTCACATCGATAGTACCGTTCCGTTGTCCAATTATATCCACAGTTGCCATTCTTACTGCCTCGTGGATTGAGTCGCTCATAGCACAGATCATCAGATTTCTGACCACTCGAGCCCCACAGGAGCTTACACTGACTGACATGTGTACGACACTGGCTTTGATAACAGAATGACTGCAAGAGGATGAAATACAGCTGTCTCAGACATTGGTTTAAATCATATATCAATGGTCAAGCTGGCTAAAACAGGACTCTGCAGTGGTCTTGAGCAATGGCCATTCACACGCCAAGAAGACTTTTTTAATTTGACCACTGGAATCACTGGCTCGACAGTCAATTATTGAGCTAGTGATTCCAGTGATAAATTTGAAAAGTAGTCTTCTCTTGGTCTGCAAATCGACTATTTTCTATGAGAAAATTGAAACTTTCATGAAGAAATTTAAGGATTAAATCGTTAACCCTAAGGAACCTATGAGCCGTCTAGACGGCGCGCAAAAAGCGTACAAATAAACCTACGAGCCGTCTGGACGGTTTTCAATAACTTGACGTGGAAAACTATGCGCCGTCTGGACGGCTTTAAGAGCACCAGTTTTCGATCGCTAAATACACAAGCATTACGGGCATTTTATCCAATCAAACGTAGCGTTACATTACGTCAGATGATTGAATTTTATAAATCCACTGTTGATTCGTCAATTCAGTTTGTTTACAAATTTCTACGGGAAAATATACATAGTTTTCTGTGAATGAAATTCCTAGCGTAAAATCGTCAACGATAGCATGTCAATTCCTTTATTTAACCGAGTACTCGATTCCCTGATGGCCGGAATCGCTTAGTGAGAATGTCTAACCTAATTTATAATTGCGTCGGTAAAATATTACATACAGCTGAATAGCTACACTGACGCCTACAAGATTTAAAGTGCATCCTTACATAGCTTGCCCATTAATACTATTATATCACACCCGTCATTTAGCTTCTAGGGAGATATTGTCGTGCGTCTACGGTCTAATTTCTGTTCCTCAATCATCTATCATGATACCGCATGCTACGGGGCCACTACTGGGTCAATACGGGCCCATAACATGCATTATTAAAGTAATGCGAGTCATGAGACATATTAGCTTGCTATTGCCATTTGAAATCACCTTTGTTGACTGTTCCAGTTTTATTTCCGTTTTCTATTGTTCTTTCATCTTGTAAATGTTTCTCCTCTTTTTTTCTTCAGGATCATATGGCGAATAGGACAGTTATCTGGTTGAGATTTCATGAAAATGATGATTCTGTAATTCTATCTTCTGCACTATTTTATTAACCCCTACCATTCTGTCAAAATTTTAAATTTTCAAATTAAATAAAAAGAACTGGTGTTCCTGTCTCAACCGATTTGGTGGAAGATGTTGCTGTCGTAGATTGCAACATCATCTACTAAACCAAAGTTGTTAAAAAATGTACACCAGTTTCTATTAGCAGAAGTAGAACAGTACCAGTTTTCCAGGCTATTGGCACATTAAAAGATAGAATATTGGCATAAGAGTGGTAAGGGTTAAATCTGATGCGCTTGATGTAAATCTACTGTACCATTTTATTTCGAATCACTTATTGTATAAGCTGCCATTGTAAACTACATGTATGTCAAATACAGTTTCTTCTATGTAAGAGTGTCATATGGTGATTAAATTGTTGAATATTTTGAGATCGATTGGACTGGAAGATGTTGCTGCATTAGGTGACATGTTCCAGTGGTAAAGCTTGCGTACTAAAGGGTTGAATACTGTATTATTTGTAAGCTATCAGTGTAAATATCAAATAAAGTTTACTCGAAGTGAGAGGGAGAGAGAATCTCATCTTAGGTAATCAGACTGGACTATGTATAGTAGATTTGTTGAATATATCGAGTCCAATTTGATTGGAAACTGGTGTTGTTTTGGACAACAATAGATTCCAATTAAATTTGTCAAAATATACTCAACAGATTGTTTCTTTAGATTGCAGGTACTTTTGATCTTTATTGCTATTCATTCCTGGATTATTACACTTGCCCTAAGGGGAAAGAGGGTATTATGTGTGTGCATGCGTCCAGTATTGCATCTAAAAAAGTACTGATCCGATTCGTTTAAAATTTTAACACAACAAACCAATATAACCTAAACAAGGGTTTCCAGACTTTGGCTGTGATCTGCGTGATCACACATAAAGATTTAACAAATTTGGATATGACAAAAACGGTAGGGTGGTCTCGGCGGTGGTTTACAATCTCTGATTACTCCTGTTCATAATGTTATTTATCAAGCATCAAGTCTTCGACAATGATGGTAAGTGAGTGATAACTAGAATGCTTGGTCGATGACGCATTATAGCAAATCCCCATGCTCACCACTTTGACCTCTTTACCCATCCCATCCCTGGGGGCGTATCCTCTGCACTCCATAATCAAATACCAAATTTGTTTGAATTAGTTTCATTACACAGACACTGGAGTGGATTGATTTGAAAAATCTGGATGTCATCAGAGGAAGTGATCTGTGAGAGCAGGAGTTAAAATTAACATGAGCCAGAGGCTAGTAGAAATTGACCAGGGTTAATACAATGACCAGCCCAATGGTAACAATTTCATTTGTCAACCCTTAAATGGTCATGGTGGCCAATGAATGCCTCTGCCGTGATCTTAAGAAATGTTGATTAGCAGAGCAAGACTTTTTGAACTTTTACCACTAGAATGCTCGGTAATTGAGCCAGTCATTCCAGTTGTAAAATTTCAAAAATAGTCTTCCCTTGGTCTGTATAGAAAATTTGAAGGGCTAAAGTAGAATCTAGTAATCACTAGTCCTATCTGAACATAGTGGCTCATTTGGCTTAATTTCAATTCATGGAGAGGGTGTCAACTGGTGTGCGAGAGTGGTCTATGAAAAATCCAGAAATCTAGATAAATCTGGAAGACTCCAATCTCTGCTTACAATAAATTTCTTGACCTTTTAACCCCTTCTCCAACCCAAAGAAATAAATGTCAGGCAATCCACAATTATATGGGCAACCCACACACCAAATTTCTTTGAATTCCACACAACAGTTTGGGAGTAAAATATGAGACATTTTTTTTGGATATTTGAACTTTGGACCCCATCCCCTGACCTTCAGTGGGCAGGGCCAAATCTAAATGTTGTCTTGCAAAGCGCAATCATATGGGTAACCGCCATACCAAATTTGGTTGAAATCGACCCAACTGTTTGGGAGGAGATAGCATGATGGACATACAGATAAGTGGATGGAGGCAATTGTATTCCCATTTTTTCAAAACATGGAGATAATGAATGGACTCAAGGAGACAAGGTAGGTAGGTATAATTAATTCAGTCATCATACTAAAATGTAATTTTCTTTCGGATTGAGAAATTAGGCTACAACCATCATTTGCCATGCCACATTGTTTTCAGGACTTGTCACGAAAGGGTTAAACATAGTAAAAACTGGAATTGACAAAAGGAAGGACAAAGCAGAAATTTAGATTTTCTAATGGATAATTTTTTAGCTATGCCCCGCCCATCTCTACATAAGCTCCATCGATGATTTGCGCGTGTTGGGATCAGTTTATATACTTTGAATCCTGAATTCCAAATTTCATGGTAACCATAGATACCGCTAACTTGGTGAATATTTTGAAACCAATTTCAAGTACTTTGATTTGACTGAAAGCTGTTGCTGCCCAACTCACCAGGTCTGCAAAGGCAAACTAATTCTAAAATATTCACCAGCTTTCCTTTATAAATTTTAATTTTTTCCCCATTAAAATGAGATATTGGCAATTCATCTCTTACCTTGATCTTGTGCACATTACATTGTGTAGATTTCACTCTGCTGTCGCCGCTACTCACATAACAAATTCAGTTCACGTTTTGCCCCTCCCCCATCAGCCTCTTCCGACCCGAGTAGTGTCACAGCCTAATGTATTAGGTTGTCTCACATTCTACACCCATAGGGCCATGATATGGTAAATCACCAGATTTGGTTATATTCCTTTAACTTTGACAGTCTTCCATCAACCCTACACCCCACCCACTCTGGGAATGGAGCCTAGTGTAAATGGTGTCTCCCAATCCACAAGCATATCGGTAATTTACACAATAATTTTGATTGAATTCTACCAAAAGCTTTCTGAGGAGATGAATGGACAGACAGACAGATGGAGGTGATTGTAATATCCCTGCAGTTTTTTCAAAACGTGTGGGTATAATTAACAGATTAAATTTAATTTATTGATATTTGATTCAAATCCTACCCAATCTCAAATGATACATAGAGCTTATGTGAGATGCACATTAGCTGAGCCCTCAGGAATACGGTTGATAACAGTGGGAGTCGATCCAGAACAGCCGCCGGCATAGCTGTCAGCCATTGATGTGTGTAGTAGCTGATCATGTTTCGAACGTACATCATCATGTTTTAGTTCAAATATACTGTTTCCATACAAAAATTAGATTATAGAGTAACACAGGTCATCAAATTTTTATTTTTATAAAATCCATGTTAGTAAATCCATTAGGCGTAGCAGGAAAAACTGAGTCCGTTTAGAGTTTAGAAGCCATTGCCCATCAGTCACCTGCAAAAAATAGGAAGGATAAGTTAGAAATATCCAAATTCTAGAACTGTTATATTAAGACTTTAACAATCAAATTTTTTCATGAAAATTTAAATTTTCTCATAGACAATGCCCATATGCAGACCAAGAGCAAGTCATTCCAGTGATACATTTTCAAAAATAATCCTACTTTGGTCGGAAAATTTATATTTTCCTCGACAACTGCAGCAGTTTTGGTCTGTCTCAAATGTTAAATGGTTAACAATATACATGTACGGCGCAAGGTCATAGGGATATATAGTCCGAGTCTGCTCTGACTCAAACTGTCCCAGTGACAGATATTTGGACAGACCCGTCAACCCGTCCCAGTGACAGATATTTGGACAGACTGTCACAGACTAACAGTCTGTCCAAATATCTGCCACAGGGGCAGGTTGAGTCAGAGCAGACTCAGACTAAGGGATATACTGGTAAACATTATGACCCGATAACGGGTGTTATGGTCATACACCACCCTCAGATTTTAGCGCATAAATGAAATAAATAATATAATAAATGGTGGGCATATATCGTCCAAGGAGGGAGTATGACTACTAGTTACTGGATTAACCTTTTCAATCGACAAGAGCGAATAATAAATTTGCTACGAATGTTTCAAAATTCTGTTGAATATTTTGAAACTAATTAAACTGGCTAAGGCAGCACCAGCTTCACATTGGATTCAAAATATTCAACATCTTACATTTATAATGACTGTAAATGTGGAGTTCTGGAATTTCAGGTTCAAATGTGACAATTGTTTTTGATTTTGGGCACACAAGTTTATTTCAGGGCCCCGGTTCTCTATATCTTTGATCAGAGGATACTGGCCACACAGTAAATGGTGATAGAATGTTTGTAACCAGGGCAATAGTGAAATATTTGTTTTCTAAGGAATTATTAGTAAGTTCCAGTCATCAACGATTATTAGTAGATGTGCTGTTACTTGTAAGTTTTCAGTTACTCAATGACTAATTTAACCGAGAAAGTTATAGATTGTGTTAAGAGAGCAGCTGAACCAATAATATATAAATCAATTTCGTTTACCTTTGGTGGCGAAATCACAATACGGTTATAGATAAACAATCCGATAATCTCAATCATCGATGCGTGTCTTTGTTTACAATTTCCGAGATAACTTACTCTTCAAATTACTAGCATTAATTAGGCCGAGTTGAGATGCGAAAGTTGTCAAATATATCGGCATCCCACTTCCCGATTGGCAATATCGTTAATCTTGTCATCTGTCTACTTTTTAGTTTGTGGCGTATAAGAAATATGCATAGATTGACATATTTGAACACACAACTATTTAGCAAAACAGCTGATCGTGTCGCCATCTTGCCGGAAAAATTAATATTCATGTATTCCCGACCAATCAGACGCATCAATCTTATAGTACGTGATACGGTGTTGCCAATAACGGGTAATGAGCTTGATACTCGTATATTAGATACGGGTACAATTCTACAAATTCCTGTCGTTCTCTCGCAATCTTTCACGATAAACGATTCCTATTTGGGACGCCGCTACGAAAAAATGTCCGATGCTATAGAATCTTAGTGTAAAACATTCGCGTTCGCTTTTTAAACGGCTGAGTGTACCCAGCAATGCTACATAGCATAAAATTTGCCATTTATTCGCCGTCAACGCTGAGAAACCCTGGTATGTGTTCGATTATGTATAAAGGAGTTATTCAACATTGAATGCGGCCTCCCCCCAAAATCATGACCGGAATTTCTCGAAATTTTACGGTACCATGACATAATATAATTGCCATTTTCACATCTTATCGGATGAAAACCTTCACGAAACTTTGGTATCTGTTAGTTTTAATACCATTGTGATTAAATTTATCAATGGCATTTGTAAAATTAAAAAAAACTTCGATAAACTTTGCAAAAATAGACCAATGTATTTATCCTATAAGGTGTGGCAATTTTGAGAGGCACGTTGACTAACTAAAATATATTTTATTCATACAAATTTTATATGTACTTAAAGGTATTTTATTGCCCTTTCTAATGATATAGTTTTATATATAGTGATCTGTTACTTTGCCAAAAATAGTTAACATAGTTGGCATGGTAGCACTACACCGCTATCACTCCACTACCGCTAACAGGCTAGGTTTCCAAGCAAGTTTCTAGCTTTTGGCTGTAGGGTTTCTAGCACTTTTTTGTAAATTCTTGGTAGGGCCCAGAGGGTTAAAGATTGGTATTAATCGTGCATGACACATACATCACCGTGGTTATAACAAGGTTGTCCATCATGCTTGTACACATCATCTGGGCAGTATTCAGAATCACCTCTACAGAACTCATCAAGATCACATTGACCATCTGCTGGGCGACACAGGGTAGACTCCTTCTTGTACTGAAAACAGAATACACCATGTTAACCCTCTACCTATGACAACACCATCTTCCACCAAATTTGTTGAAAAATGAACACCTATTCATCTATTAATTTAATTTGAAAATTTAAAATTTTGACATCAGAGTGGTAAGGGTTAACACATATAGGATGTGTATCTGGTACTGACTGCCTGGTCTGTAACAATAAGCAATATTTGGCAAGGTGAGATTTAAGATATTTCATCCATTTTATACTAAAAGGTATATGCTAATGGAGAGTTAAACTTATTAAGGCAACCATACAGGAAAACTGATAATTTGAAATTAATTTGACTCGAAGCTGTCGCTGCCTTAGGCACCAACAGAATAAGCTTTTTTATTGTAAAGATTTTACCTTTTCAGGGATTTGTCGGTGAAAGAGTTCAATTACCTCAGCAACTATATAATCAGAGTCAAAGTTATCTAAAGCGACATTCTTATTGAGAAACCAGCTTGTCACTATAGGTAGGTGGTCTCTTAATAAGTGTCTTTTGCTTGCATGTGATGGTGATCCATTAAGACAAGTCAGCTGAGGTGGTTCTTTGATCACGTTTTGAAGAATCATGATCGCTTGGTTCCATAAGGTAGGTAGTGTTTCAAGCAAGTTTTAATGTATAATTATATGTTATGACAAGTTGCCTGTTAACTAATCTGGTCTGTGTAGGATTAATGACTGCATACCTCACATGTTGACAGGTCACAGCATTTTCCTGTTGCACATCTAGCACTGGACTGTAGCTGGCATGTGCCAGCATTACAGCAACGGTTTTCACACATCTACAACCACAAGAATCTTACAGAATTAAATTTTTTTGTCAAACGGCTTTGTTAAATGCAAAACCTTAATGCTGAAAGGTTTTGTACCAAAGTAAAAGTTACCTTGACCGTTGACCGTGTGACCTCATTGTCACTTAACGTCCATTTGCAGGCCAAGAGAACACTACGTATGAAAATTTACCACTGAAATGACTGGCTCAGTTATTGAGCCAGTCATTTCAGTGGTAACTTTTCAAAAATCGTCTTCTCTTAACCTGCAAATGCACATATCTTAAGACCATCGCAAAGGAAGGTTTTGGCCGGCTTGACTATTAAAGAATGAATAAAGTCTATATATCAGTGCGTTTCACGTATTCTTGTATACAGATAAAGCATCTTAAATGATGTCAAATTTTGTAATTTATATTATTAATGACATGATATAATTTATATGCTTTAATTTGTTTTAAGTCATATTTACCGTCTTTATTTCACAGGACTTGATATAAATAAATAATTGTCATATATTTCATACAAATAAAATCATTGATGACGACGACGACGAAGAGGATGATTATTGTTTTATTGCTGTTTATTGACTGTTTTCTGAGGCTGAAAGAGTTGAAACCTCTTTCAGTTGCAATCAATTCTCATCAACCTTCTACACGATGTCTTATCCATTTTCGTCATTAGTCATCTTAGGTTTCAGGTTTTTTTTTAGTTCCGGTCGCACAACACTTAACAGGTTGGTGCTATACCATCCTTTGCGCGCCTGATTCTTGTTGGTACCCAGAATAAAAATTCCAATGCTATCTGAGTGGATGTATTTTCTGGCATACAAAGAATATGTCAAAGCATTGACCATTCCTGCTGCACTACCCTAACAGATAGAACCACTTTGCAGCAGAGGTGTTTCTTGATGGCTCACAAGTGTTTACGATGGCAAGCATCAAGTTTGTTCAAGAGAATCATTGGCACTGTCCAGCTGTCACAGTAAGGAATCCAGTTTTAGCTATGCCTAGCCCATCCCTAGCTAAGCTCCATCCACACTTCATCCGTGTTGGGATTGATCGACCCCTGAACTGCCAAACTATCAATTTCCAGAAAAATATACAGGTTAAGTTGTTGAATAATTTGAAACTTATTTGACTGGGTGCCATTGCTGTCAATGGCAGTAACAGTATCCAGTCAAATTAGTTTCAAATTATTCAACAGAATATTTATTAAAGAGTAAAGCCATACAAGTCATACAACAACGCTTAGTCTGTCATCATTAAGGGTTCGTGATGAACTCTGCTAAGTTATTCATGACGTAATTGATTATGGCACTATCCTACACATCTCGTAGTTGATTATGACGTCATATGATTAATGGATATACTGGAATCCTCCATTATATAGCATTATTGAGACACATACTGCATCGCATAAGGCCATCTGGTTTCCAAGGGGAATTTTAGAGTAGCACATCCACAGCTTCTAAACGGACTAGCGAACAATGTTTCGCAATGTTGGTTGAATTGCAGAGGAGTGAATGCAGGATCTTGCACCTGCTTCACTTCTCTCCTTTGTGTTGGATTGGTATACATGTGTGAACTCGGTTTTGGTTTTATTTAAGAAGAGGTTTGTAGCTTTGAAATGCCTTTTCAAATACACTTGTACTACGACCGCTTAATTACTACACTAATAAGTACTGTTTGTAAATTAATGAATCACTGACATGGATAATAGTACCCATTTCAATGATTTGCTTCAATATATTCTTGTCATAATTTTTATTGCTCAAATCACATCATAATAAGACCTTCTATAACGAAAAGAATGGATTATCTTATTCAAGCGATCAGATCTCTTGCTTATATTAAATGTTTTACAAAAACTGATGATATGCATAATAATCTACATACATATATAAACTGTATGCTAGCATTGACATGAGCTTTCTACCTCAGGTAATCCGCAGTCACACTCCTCTCCATCTTCCACAAAACCATTGCCACAGACAGGTGATTCAAACAGACGCTCAGGTCGGTTTCTCAGACAGTAGTCCATGCCATGATCAAATGCATCAACGAGCACTTGTTTTGAGCAAGAGGACCAGTGTGTTGTGTGGACACTCCTAGTATGCAGAATAATAAAAATATATAAACATTGATAAACACTATTTTATCTGTAACGTCTGAATGAACAGTTAGGTGCATTTAGGAAGAATTTCAGACAGAGAGATGGCACATGTTGCATTGTTAAGGCTATCAGATAAATAGCTGTTTGATTTCTTGCCTGCTGCATTCAAACATGGATCCAGCTAGAGATAGATATAGAGGTAGGTAGGTAGGCAGGCGGGCGGGCAGACCGACGGATGGATAGATAGATCAGACAGACAAAAACAGACTGATTGACTGACTGACTGGCTGGCTGGCTGGCTGGCTGGCTGGCTGGCTGGCTGGCTGGCTGCCAGGCAGGCAAGTTTAGGCTTATTACCACAGTAACGTGGGAAAGATGATGAAAATATCAGAAAACAACGATCAGATACTGGCAATAAATACCACATGTATCTGTGATATATTAGTTTGTCGGAAATAATATCAATCCCAACAGCAAAGTTGCACATGCAATCTTACCCAATGGTGGCTGCCATTATGCACTTGTCCTCTGCACAGTCGCATGTTGAATTATCATGTTCCATACCAAAATTATGCCCTAATTCATGGGCCAGAGTGGTGGCTACAGGGGTCACCAGAGCGCTGTAATCCTGTATGAAATGACATCATTTATTAGATTCAACAGCATCACAAGAATGGCAATACGAGATCATATAAATCACATCCAATAACATATTACAGATTTTAGAAGTTACTTTTGTCAAAATCCTGATAGTCATCCTGCCTACATACAATAGATTAACATTTACTTGTTAAAGAAGCCAAAATTGGCATCTGCAGTTGTATTGAGGAATGTCCATTTGCATCTCAGGAGGCTATTTTTGAAACGTTAGTACTGAAATGCCGGGCTCAATAACTGAGCCAGTCATTCTGGTGTTAAATTTTCAAGAATAGTCTTCTCTAAGCCTGTAAATGGACATTAACTAAGTAAAACCTTTTAGATTTTCTTGACCAATCTTGGCCATTAAAGGGTGAACTACATCTTGCATCAATGCATTAAAGCTGGAGAGTAATTGCAAACCTATAACTAAAAATAGTTATATGGCAGTCAGTTATAAGTTCATCTTAACCCTTTCACCGTCAAATCCATGAAAAAGTCTATTATTTTTGATATAAAATTTATTCTGCTGAATATTTTGAAACTAATTTGACTGGAAGCCATTGCCTGAGGCAGCAATGTCTTCCAGTAAAATTAATTTCAAAATATTCAACGGTATTCCTGTATGGTAGCGTTATAAATGAGATATAGGGAATTCATCGATGAAATAGTTAAGGAACTACCATCATTTGGCCACCAATAAGTATAACCCATGGACAATGATGGCCTATAATGACTGTTATAGGTTTTACACAATATACAACTGAATACCTCGATACAACCAAATAATTCAGGCTAATCATCAATACTAAAAGGGTTAACACATTCAACTATGCAGATGAAATATAATGAATTTGATATTTTATGAAATTTTCTCTTGAATATTTTGAAATAAATATGATTATTTTCAAAATATCCAGCAAGTTGCCTTAAGACTTGTCTTAAAGGGGTGATCCAAGGTGGAAGAATATAAGAGGTAATTAAAAAAGTCACAATAACCGTTCTGTACAAAATCAAGTTAGACCAGCCAATACATATGATATTTTGTTATAATTTTGGTAACTAAGCGTCCAGTAGTGACCATTCCTCACCATGTCCACGCCGCCCGAGTTCTGGTATGTGCAAATCGGACCTTTCATAGCTTTTCCAACAACACCACCAGCGAACTCTATACCACTGAAATAAGTTTAAAAAATCAGTGTAAGAAATCTTAACTAGCACAAGCATCTGTAAAGATAAATCTTTTGTTGGAATCTGCTCAGACAAGACATGCAATAGAGAGATCTATGTTTAGCTATGCCACACTCATTTCTAGCTAAGTTCTACCCACATTGAACATGCCTTTCAATCGATTTTTAACACTGAACTCTGAATTCTCAGTATCTCAATTTCAAGGCAAATGTACAGGTAGGCTGGAGAATATTTTGAAACTAACCACTCAGAGCTTTTCCTGCCATAGGCAGCAACAGATCCCAGTCAAATTAGTTCCAAAATATTTACCGGAATGTTTATTAAATTGTAAATCCATTTAATCCACCAAAGACATAGAATTCCGACAATGAGACTCATTCATGACTGACAACCATTTTACTGTGACATCAGCTCAAGAGGGATGTATTTCGATTATGACGACAGATACACGAGTGACAGATCAGTTCCCTCCATCTTAATATTATAAAGCTGGGATTCATAAACTATGGCTGGCTAGCTAGCAGCTCATGTCAAAATCTTCATCAATTATGCGCATGTTAAAATATGAAAATCAGTCACAAAGGTTAAACTTTTAATCATCAATAATAGGCAAGATCTAAATTTCTGTTTATTGCCCAGAGAAATCTATTTTTGAAAATTTACCACTGGAATCACTAGATTGGTTATCGAACCAGGCATTCCAGTGGTAAGTTTACAAACATAGTCTTCTCTTGGTCTGAAAATGGACATTGCTCAACACCATTGCAAAGGACATTCGTGGCTGGCTTGAGCATTAAAATGTTATGGCAGCTGTTTGTTTACTTGTAGGATTGCGTGGGACTGGCTTGTATTGAGCTAGTTGGACTACATACCATATGGCCTTACACAAACATAGACTCCCTATTACAGCATATCTGAAGGTATCACAACTAACTGAAAGACGTTACAAAATATATCCTCACAGTGATGCTAGGATCAAGTTCTATTCGTTAAAAATAGGCAATAAATCTGTTTATTTATCACATACATTGGTTATGCAAAATGCATGCTAGATTGTTAACCGTAAGAATCTCATATTTTGAGTTTAGATACTAAAACTTCAAACAATGTCTATATGATGGAAACAGGGAAACGAATTGGATTTGAGAACACTGACATACCATAGGATGGTGTAATTTAAGAAAATTTATCAAATTTGTTTTTCACGAGTGAGATGACATACCTACCTCCCTAACACTCTTGATATACTAGTATATCGGCTCTAAATTCAATAATATTCAGAATTATAAAACGTTAGGTGCCCCTACTGGGCAGGTGGAATTTACAGTCATGCACATGTCAGACCCCACCTCTGCGCATGCGCATACTGGTACTTTCGTTTTCTAATATATCAGCTTTGAAGCACTTTGTGAGTGTCATTAGGCAGAAGAAACAGCAGAACATCTCTTGCAGCACTGCCAGCGATATGAACAAGCTAGAAGAAACTTCTGGCCTATTGAAGTATCTTTTGAAGAGAAGATCAGAGGAGACAGAGACAGTTTGATGACCACTTCAGCTTTCATGCACCACATAAGGAAAACAGTCTAAGATTACTGTCATGAGAAAGATGAACGCAAGAAGAAGAATCTTCGCATTCTTCTTCATCACGAATAAATTTATGTTGGGCTTCCCTCAATGATTGAACAGATGATCCGCCACACACTGATTTAGTTGCCATTCTGTAGGCAGAATGCTTATCCTTCGGCTCAATGAGTCTGCTAACAGAGTCAGCCTTCCCGGAACATGAACTGCTTTCAAGGTGATCATATGATCCATGCACCAGCAAAGCAGTTTCCATGTCATCATACAGAGACTGGGCGACTTCGTTCCGCCCTGGCGGTTTATGTAACTCACTACTGTTGAGTTGTCTGAACGTATCAACACAAACTTTCCCTCCACTTCCTTTAAGAAGTGTTCTAGGTCTAGAATTACAGCTCGTAATTCTAGCATGTTGATATGCTCCTTTGACTGATCCAGATTCCAAAGCCCTGATATTGTGGCTTCTTCCAGGCAAGCTCCCCATCCCTCCATCGATGCATCCATAAACATCATTATTTGAGGGTGGGGAGGGGTCAGCATGACCCCTGCCAGGAGATTCTTTCTCTCCATCCACCAATGAAGGTGATGAATGAGAGGATCCAACACTTGAATGCATGAGTCTAGGGATCCTGAACTCTGCGTCCACTGAGTCATGAGAAAAAGATGAATCGGCCGCCTGCGTAAGGCCACATGAGGAATGACTGGTTCCATTGAAACCATCAGACCTAGCATTCTCAGATAGAATCGAGCTAGAATATAACGACTGCTGCAAACCAAATTTATGCACGAGAGGAGATTCTCCACTCTCCTGGGATGGATAAACATATCCTATCTCCAGATCGAAGAACATACCCAGGTAAACAAACTTCTGGGATGGAGTTAGCTCTGACTTCTGAAAGTTGATTATCCAGCCTAAATCTGTGTTTTCAAACCTATCTCCAGATTTGCTGTCAAACTTTCTGGGTTGTGTGCTTTTATCACCCAGTCGTCTATGTAAGTGTGGACTGCTTTATTTCTCCTGCGGAGGTATGCTGTGATAGCTAGGACCATTCAAGTGAAGACCGTTGGAGCCGTCAAAATTCCAAATGGGAGAACTTTGAATTCCCATTGGCGTCCCTGGAAAGCAAATCTCAGGAACCGACGAAAGCTCCGTGCAATGAGAATGTGGAAATAAGCATCTTTCCGATCTATCGATACGGTCCACATCCCCTTCTCTAACCCCAACAACACTGATTTTATAGTTTCCATTTTGAAGCTCGGGGTGTCTATAAATTTGTTTAGAGGTTTGAGGTTGAGAATTGGTTTCCACCCTCTGGTGCTCTTTGTCAAAAGAAACACAGTTGAATAGAAGCCCGGACAATCTCGCACCGGTTGAATCACTTCTTTTAGAATTAGAGATTCTATCTCCTCTTCTATGCACAACCGCTTGTCTGGATTTCTTTGAATTTGAGTCCAGAATGGTACCAGAAACAGATGCAATGGCATACCTATTATCCACTCTGGACTGTATCCGAGCGAAAGCCATTGCAAGACTAAGCGGTCCTGAATTAACCGCTCTCACTCCTGAATGTGGAAAGTCAATCAACCTCCCACTGGTGCACCTAGGGTTTGCGGGTGCACATAAATTTTAGAAGTGGGAATGTCTCTGGTACGTGTGACAACACCAGAGTGGTACCTGTGGTAACCGAAAATTCTATTAGGCCATTAGGCCGGGTTAACAGGCCCCGCTTTTCGGTGCGCGGGCTGCGCTTGGAGCGCTGGCTGACGTACAGCAACACGCTGCTGCTGGCACGGTCGGCGAGGTTTCTGAACCCGGCCGGCCTGCTGGCCTCTGACAATGCCAGCACCGCCATGAGCATACCGCTGATTAGCAGCTGAGGGCTGAACACACACACCCATGTTCTCTGCTCAGCACTTCAAATTGTGCATGCAGCGCCCTCTGGTTGTTAACCAAGTTCACTGTCTCTTGGAGGTGCCGACAACCCTCACCTCCAAACAGACCAGGGCCCGCCATCGGCGCTTGCAATAAGCGCGACTTGAGCTCTTGGGACGGGCACAGATTGTCCAGCGCAAACGTGCGCCTCGTCCTCAGTGACTTGGTCACAGATCTAGTCAAGCTATCCAACGCCAGGTTGATAACATCCTGGATGGCTCGTTGGACTGTACCTGGACTAGGCTGCTGGTGAGCCGAAGCTGGTACTACCCCTGATAGCAGCTGAGAGACGTGAGACAGCGCTGATTGCTGCTCGCGAACTCTCCTCGGTGTCACGCAGTGCGGCATTTGCTGAGCATATAGCGCCTGAGCACAGTGCTCCCGTGTCAGCACGAAAGCCTGGCCGCGTGTCTTGCCCCAGAGCGGCATCGTCATCCGCGATCGGCCTATGAGCTAGACCATACCGAGTGTACTGACTAGCAGTCACTCAGCAATGTCTAGCAACCTAGTGGGGGTCCTTCGCGAGGCGACCTTTCGGTCTTATCGACTTCTCCGCCACAGCGAACATATCTACAATATTCTCTGCATACAGCAGTGATTGTGCCGAGGTGGCCAATGGCTTAGACTGTAACCACGCCGGAGGGTTACTGGCGGCCGCTTCATCCACGGAAAGCTCTGGTCTGACAGCAAGGAGCCACGCGCATGCGTCAGACCAGTCTTCGTCCGTGGCTACCTGCGAATTGCCGACGAGCAGCGGGCCCTTGTCATCTTCAATGGCATTCGCAGGTGGGGCCGTGGAGGAGGCTACAGACGTACCCGACTGCCCGGGGAATGCATATGGGCCCGCAATGGCTGGCATGGCATTCTCCGCAGGCAGGCCGTGCACCGTTAGTGTGAGGGGCATAAGACACACTAGCGTGCTCCGGGTTGTCCATATAAGATTCCACGGCTATGCGTAGTATCTTATACGGCAGCCATCTGCTCCGAAGCACCCCCCAGGTTGAATCATGAACCCCGCTCCCGAGGGAACGGTACCATAGATGGTGCAAGCGGCCATGCTCCCCATGACGGGAGTGTAAACGCTCGCATCCATGGCTTCATGGTCATCCCCTGGGCCGAGCAGGTTGTCTTCGTCATCTTCCTGGTCAGGAGAGTTAGACTCTGGGTTAGCAAGGAAAGCTAACCTAGACTGACCAGGAGAATGTCTGAGGGCAGATGATGAGGATACTCCGCGAGTGATCGTGGTCAAGCCTGCTAGTCAGGTCCCGCCTGATGGCTGCTCGCGCCGCTGGATCACCAGGCGATGCGAACCTCAAGCCTGGGTCCAAGTCGGCCGCCCCTGGATCATTGAAAACTTTGTCCGAGCTAGGAGGGCATGATCCAGGGAAAGGGGCTACCTGCCCTGAGGTCGATGTGCAGGAGGTTGAAACACCTGTGCCCGGAAGCATGCCGCGAAGCATGTCAGGCATCAGGTCTTTCAGCGTCCTGCGCATCTCACTCACTAACTCTGCTTTGAAGGCCTCCAGCTCACCTTTCTCAGAGGCCTTCTTCTTACCCTTCTCATTCTCATCTTTCCTCACTCTCTTGCCGCCATCATCATCTTCACCTGCAAAGAGAAGAATTCAGAGGTTAGATCACCCCCTTCCCCCCCCCCCCTCTTTACAAATACCACATTTGCTATTAGTCCTACAGCTTATGATCATGTCGATAGTCACTTACAGGACTGGCGGTATGATCAGCGAACGAAAAGAAGAAGAAGTCCTACAGCCGGTACAAAATGGGCAGAGATGGGGGAAGAATCTAGCCTTAAGATGCTTAGAGCAAGACGAACATGTTGACTTCTAAAAGGAGACATACGAAGAAAATGAGTATTTTAGTTTGTTAATTTAAAAAACAAAAATTAAAAAACAAACTAGAGTGAGACAGAAGACAACCAGTTTTTTTACTGAAAACCCCGAAGGGACAGATGTCTTCAATTTAAAAAATAAACACAGCCAGGGATAAAGAGAGAATGTTAGAAACTAGAGAGACTAATTATGACATCCAACTATCTCTACACATTCATAACATAAGATGATAATGACATCAAGAATCGTCTAATAAACAAGAGACTATACGTCAAGGTAAAGGGAAAAACTGGCTGATTATGACATCAAACCTCAATGCAAAAGCCCCTTCAAGGGGAGGAGATATCAGATTATGAATGCAAGAATTTACCTAGGACTACATACATTCATCACTCAAGAATAATATAATACTATAATTATATATCTGAGAACCCATGCACAAACACAAGAGAGAATAAAGTGCAACAAAGATGGCAGCAAATTTTTTTTTTAATTTCAAATAATTAGGTGCCATAACTAATAAACTCCCTTATCCTGAACAAAGGCAAATTGTCCTCTTGCGCAGAAAATCATGTCCATACCATCCACCGAATCTGTAGCATCTGATGAGGGGATGGGACAAAAGGAGGGAGATATTTTTCCTTTTATATCTCTGGCCCTTAGGCATAATCATTTGATATGTCAGAAAAAGGAGACGTGATCAAACTCTGAGTGAAGAACAGGAGCTCTCCCATCATAAAATGAGCCTGTGGACACAGACACAAGGGATTAGTAGAATTTAGGCGCTGGGATAATTTAACAAGGATTCCCAGCACCTAAAATTGTGCTAATGCCGGGCGGCCGCGTTATGAAAACCGGTAACGCATACATTGTTACAAGTCTAAAATAATATATGGAAAAATATCACCTTATTAGATGATGAGGCAGACTGCTCGGGCGCATTAGCATCAACCATAATTAAAAATGGATGACAAAAAGTATTGAAAGTTCCTAAAATAAGAGCTTAAAATTGTTTCTCCAGTTGCTTCAAAACTGATATATTAGAAAACAGAAGTACCAGTATGTGCATGCTCAGAGGTGGGGTCTGACATGTGCATGACTTGTGTACATTCCACCTGCCCAGTAGGGGCACCTAACTTTTTATAATTCTGAATATTATTGATTTTAGAGGCGATATACTAGTATATCAAGAGTGTTAGGGAGGTAAGTATGTTCTCATGATGTGAAATCATCAAACTGAAATTAGTTAGTGAATTCTAAAATATTTAGGTGCATTTAACATGTTTACTAGTGGCCAGCAAATATTACATTAGACATATCGACCGAGCTCTCGAGGCTGGTTGGGGATAATTAAGTAGCTAATTAACTACTTCAAAGTTCAGTTGGGATCTAGTCTACTACTGTTAACCATGGTTTATAAAAAAACTTGACAGAATTACTTACGTAATTAGGTGAGCAGCATCATTCTGGTGATAAGCATTGATACGCTCACGGCGATAACGTAAGAAATTCTCCATCGTCGTATCTGGATTGTTACTAACTGAACTTTCATCTCGATCAGACCACACTTCAACTCCGACAAGGGCCACATAGATGTTTAGAGCTCTATACAGCTGTAGATGAGAGCAGTCAGTTGCTTATTACAATAACATAAATACCAGCAGCAGATCAGACACAGAGTCCATTCCATAGGGAAAACATTTCCAAACATTCTGTTACATCTCATGATCCGCAAATTATGCTATTTGGTTGTGTTTACTAGATCATATAGTATGTAAAGGAAAAGTGCCCGTTTGGCACGTGCAAAAGGTTTTCAAACATTTTCTATGACACACACTCCTGATTATGAACAATCAACTGTTGGCCCTCATTATATAAATTCTTATCTACTGGCAATTCACCTTTCCAGAGTACCCACCCATCATATGATGTCATAATGAACTGCGTGATGTGTACAATGACATCATAATGAATGACGTCATGAATGACGTCGATAAGCACATCACGAGCACATATTTGAAGACGGTCTATGCGTTGTTGTACAAATTGTTTGCGTTTACTATTTAATAAATATTCTGTTGAATATTTTGCAACTAATTTGCCATGGTGCTGTTGCTGCCATAGGCAGCAACAGCACCCAGTCAAATTAGTTACAAAATATTCACCAGCTTCCCTGTATAGTTTTCAGGAAATTGATAGCTAGGGCATTCGGAGATCTATCAATCCCAACACGGCGAGGTGTGGGTGGAGCTTAGCTAGTGATGGGCGGGGCATAGCTAAAAATGGAAAGGTCCATTAGTTTTTTTAAGTTGAGAATGACATTGCTGAGGGGTGTTCCCATCTATTATAGCAACAGCCTTTAGCAACAACATTGTTAAAATCAAAGTTCAAAAAATATTTTCATGGTATGCCAAGGGACAAGGGACATTGTCTACAGGAAAATCTGTATGTTCCTGATCAAGGGAGGAATCCAGTCTTAGCTATGCCCCGCGCATCTTTAGCTAAGCTCCACACACGCTTTGCCCATGTTGGGATCAATCGATCCCTGCACTCTCTGAAAATCAATTTCCAGAAAACTATACAGGTTAAGCTGTTGAATATTGTGAGACTAATTTGACTGGGTGCAACAGCGTCCAGTCAAATTAGTTTCAAAATATTCAACAGGATGTTTATTAAATACAATTCGTACAACAACGCTTAGTCCGTCATCAAGTAAGAATTGGTGACGAGCTTAGCTACATCATTTACGACGCAATTGATTACAATTGACGTCAACCTACATGACGCAATTGATTATGACGTCACCCTACATATCACATTGATTATGACGTCATATGATTGATGGATAAACTGGAATGCTCCATTTTTGATGAGTAAAATGAGTAAATAAGAACATATTAACACTATAATGGTCACGCCGGCTAATACCTGTCTCTGTAGGAGGCTTGAGGACTGTCTATTTGGATGCCAAGAAGGCTGTCTTTGAAATTTTACCAATGAAATGATTGGCTCGATAAGAGCCAGCCTTCAGAAATAGTTTTGGCTTGGCCTGCAAATGTACATTCACTATGCAAAGATTTTAATTAACTTTCTTTCGAAATCTTGACCATAAAAGGGTTAACGTCTTAGCACCACAGACCTGATACAGCAACCTCTTTACCATGTAAAAAATATTCTCTTGAATACAGTGAAATTATTTTAACTGGCAATCATTGCTGCACATGCCAGCAACTGTTTACAGACAAATTATTTTCAAAATATTCCAGTTTTACTATATTGCTGCCTTGAAATTGAGAAAGCACTTTCATTGGTGAATGTCTTCATTGCCTCGGCTTATCCATATACAGATATAACATCTGAATATAAAAGCATGCATTACCCGACTAACGATGTTGACGATATCCTTCGCACGCTTGAACATAACCATGTCACTGCGACCCTTTGCATCATACTGCAAGGAAATGTAATAATGGACACGTATCATTATGCATAACCTCTAAAAATAAAATTTCAAGAAAGCTATCTGATGCTGAAAATAACTTAACTGACTGGTATGGTAGCAACAGCTTTTAGTCAATGTATTTCCAAAATATTCAGCAGCTTAGAAATACATTTGCTATGCAGTAGAGACGATGGATGCACATTTCAATGAGTCAATGGTGGATTGTTTGTTTGCTATGCGCCCGGTTGTTGATAATGATTTGAAATCTTTAATCATTGTCTTACCACTCTATGATCAAATGCCAGATAAAGTTCCAGATATCGTGTCGTATCATCACTGTCATACGGCCCATGAATGCTCCTCTTCATCTGTCAAGCAAGCATAACAACAGAGATTAAAAGCTGGTTTCAATGAGTGTATAAATAAAAACACTGCATTGAATGAGTAATAAATCATTCAATAAATCAATCAATCCAATTATTATGGGTTAGTTACTATACCAAATGCTTTTTGTAATCAGAAAATTGTATTGCTTTGACAGGTTTACACTGCTGTTGGTCATATATATATATACAGCAGTGTCAACCTGTCAAAGCAAGACAATTTTCTGATTACAAAAAGCATTTGGTATAGTAACTAACCCATAATAAAAATACACCCTTCTGTAGTGAACAACTGTCTAGACCATTGGCCTCTTTTTTGACAGGTTGACACTGCTGTTGGTCATATATCAACCTGTCAAATATATATAACAAGAATACAAGCTCCTGTGTCACTCACCTGGAACAATAGTGTCTGAATGAATGCTAGATTCATACAAGCTAATTTGTAAGATTATAGGCCTACATCCTAAGGGCCTTCCAGCAAAGACTGGTTCAAATTGGCGAAATAGTTCAGGATTAGACCTTTACAGTTTACTAGAATGTTTTAACATCCAAGATTGGTCAAGTCAGCCCAGTCATTGAAACGGAAATGTTGTAATTAAAAGAAAAGGATGATTGACGGATGAAAGATGCACATCTTTGACACCCAATTCATGATACATCCTCACACCACTATGGACAACCGCCACACAAAGATTTATGAAGAGAACATGAACCATAAGTAAGCAGTAACTAGGAATCGAGTTCTGTTTAAAAAAAGCATGTCGTTAGTAAACCGCAAATACATTTCATCTGGGAATTGGGGGTGGGGTGGGGGTGGGGTGGGTGCGTATTAGACAAGATAGCTATGATGTAAATTAAACGAAATCTAGGATTTCTTTTTTCACGAGAGAGTTGATACTTACCTCCCTAATACTTTTGATATTGCTAAATATTCGCTTTCACTCAATAAACACTCAGATTAAAACAGTTAGGCGCCCCTAGTGGGCAGGGAGTCAGAGCGTAGTCTGGCGGATGCCAGCCCCACCACCGCGCATGCGCAGACTAGCACTTCCTCTGACTAGATTATTGGCTGACACACATGCAACTATTAAGAGCCTGAAGACCGAGCCTCTGTGGGGTGGAGAGGCCGGGTCCGTATCTAGGGAGGTAAGTATCAACTCTCTCGTGAAAAAAGAAATCCTAGATTTCGTTTATTTCACTTCAAGAGTATACTTACCTCCCTAATACTTTTGATATTGCCAGAATTCGAAAGTGAATCTGGCGGGAGGGAGGCGAGGTCAAAAGACCAGCTCATCCCAATACGCTTTTCTGCGTTTAAGGCACTTAAACTTCTGAAACTGTAAGAAAAAACAGTCAGGATTTGACTAACCATCGGATAACACGACCGATGTATGAGAGATGACCGAATGTCATATGCGCTCCCCCCCCCCTCCTTCCTGGGAGGAAGAGTCGACTGACCTCAATGTCCTATACGCTCTCTACGTACAAGTGCCATGTACTACAGGACAGAGACGAAAAAGCTCCATTTTCGTAACTCTCAACAATGAACCACACAAATACACAAACCATCACCATATTAATAACGGGTAATCGTGACAATACAATCAACAACGGACAACACATGAACAAGACTGACCTTGTTGAAAATGGCTGCTGACATCATCTTCCCATCGGTAAAGACTGATGCAGGCCCAAAAAAGTGGGTGTTTCCATAAATTAATTGTGATATATATAAGTAATGAGGAAATCACCTCAAAAAATATAAACCGATTTATTTTTTCAAAACCGACAAGGCGAGAGGATTAGAGGTGTCACGGAGATAATGGTCTGTAAAACTTGACTCACAGTGCCACTGAGCCACCGACATAATATCATCCACAGGGACCCCATTAAATAGGGCCGTGGATGTCACTACGCCGCGGACACTGTGAGCCTTGGCCACGTCAACCTGCTTCCCGGTGGCGGATTTATGGCAAAACTGAATGCATTCCACAATCCACCTGGAAATGGTGTCCTTAGAAGCCCTCCCATGGGGTTCAATATATGACAACCATAACGCTGACTGGTCGGTGCGCCATGCCGCCGTACGTTGTTTGTACCGGCGCAGCGCCCGGACGGGACACCATGCTTTAGAATTAGGATCATATCTAGTTAAAGCAGGCAAAATAATAGGTTGACCTGGATATTTCAACGACTGATTTTTAGCCAAGAAATTAACCCTAGGTAGCAGCTTAAGGCCTTCCCCTGAAACCACAAAACGGTCATCCTCGGCTGATAAGGCATGAATCTCACTCCTACGCCTAGCCGAGGCCGCAGCAATTAAAAACACAGTCTTCAGTGTTAATAGTTTCATAGAAATGGAACTAAGTGGTTCAAAAGGCTTATCACCTAGTACTTGAAGCACTAGCGATAAACTCCAAGACGGAATCACAGGAGGATTCCTTGGTCTTAGATTGCCCATGCCTTTAATTAATACATTCAATGTATTTACTTCATCACTTCCCCTCTTAGCCAAGCAAGGAATAACAGACATTAATGCTGACTTATAACCAGCAATAGAGTTAGGCTTGAGGCTATAGGCATCATAGAGGTGACAGAGGAAATCAGCTACTACTTGAATAGATGAATCCATTGGATCAATACATCTTTTTGAGCACCATTCTGCAAATCTGTTGATTTTATAATTATATGCTCTGGAGGTTGACCCCCTCCTGGCTTTGGCCATAAACATGGCTGCTTGCTCAGAAAAGCCCTCCTTAATTCTAGATTCCTTGACAACATCCACGCAGTCAATCTGAACATTGACGGATTGTTGTGAAGGGCCTTGCCCTGGAAGATAATATCGTCCATCAGAGGCAGAGGAACCGGATTGCAGACCAGAAGGTCCAGCAGATCCGTATACCATGATCGGCTTGGCCAATCCGGGGCGATCAGAAGCACTTGGCATTCCTCTTGTCTGATTTTCTGAAGAATTTTTGGAATCAGGATTGCTGGAGGGAATGCGTATGCATACATTCTCCCCCAGCTGATAGCTAACGCATCTGTTGCGAAAGCGCTTGGATCCGGAATCGGAGAGACGTACGTCGTCATCTTCGCATTCTCCTTCGTTGCGAACAAATCGATGTTGGGTTTCCCCCAATGGTCGAACAGACGATCCGCCACACATTGATTTAGTTGCCATTCCGTGGGTAAAACACTCATCCTTCGGCTCAATGAGTCTGCAAGCAGGTTTAACCTTCCCGGAATATGAACTGCTTTCAAGGTAATCTGGTGATCCAGACACCAACATAGCAGTTTCCATGTCATCATACAGAGACTGGGCGACTTCGTTCCGCCCTGGCGGTTTATGTAAGTCACAACTGTTGAGTTGTCTGAACGAATAAGAACAATCTTGCCCTGAACTTTCTGTAAGAAATGTTCCAGGCCCAGGACTACTGCTCTTAGCTCCAGTAGATTTATATGTTCCTGTGACTGTTCCAGATTCCAAAGCCCTGATATCGTGGATTCTTCCAGGCAAGCTCCCCAGCCCTCCATCGATGCATCTGTATACACAGTCACCTGAGGGTGGGGAGGGGTTAGCAAAACCCCCGGTAAGAGATTCTCTGTATTCAACCACCATTGCAGGTGGTGAATCAGAGGCGCCAACACTGACACATTCGAGTCCAGCGAACCTGTACTCTGGGTCCATTGTGTCATGAGAAACAACTGGATCGGCCGCCTGCGTAAGGCGGCCTGAGGAATGACTGGTTCCAACGAAACCATCAACCCCAGCATTCTCAAGTAAACCCGTGCCAGGACATGACGACTGTCGCACACTGACTGAATCAACGAGATGAGTATTTGAACCCTCTCCTGAGTAGGATAAACATATCCTGTCTCCAGATCGAAGAACATCCCCAGGTAAACAAACTTCTGGGATGGAGTCAGCTCTGATTTTGGGAAATTGATCATCCAGCCCAAGTCTGTGAGAATTTTCAAAACAATCTCCAGATTGGCGGACAAACTTTCCCGGGTGTGCGCTTTCAACAGCCAGTCGTCTATGTACGTGTGGACTGCTATGCTTCTCCTGCGGAGGTATGCTGTGATCGCAAGAACCACACGGGTGAAAACCCGAGGAGCCGTGGAAATTCCGAAGGGCAACACCCTGAATTCCCACTGTCTGCCCTGGAATGCAAATCTCAGGAAGCGACAGAAACTCCTGTGGATGGGGATGTGGAAATAAGCGTCCTTCAAATCTATCGACGCCGTCCACATCCCCCTCTCCAACCCCGCCAACACCGAGCGCACCGTTTCCATCTTGAAACTGGGCGTCTCGATGAACTTGTTCAATGGCTTGAGGTTGAGAATCGGTCTCCACCCACCGGTGCGTTTTGTTACCAAGAACAGGGTTGAATAGAAGCCCGGACACCTTTGTGCCGGCTGAATAGCTCCTTTTTGTACGAGGGAATTTATCTCCTCCTCGATACACAACCTTTGATCTGGATCTCTCGGAACGGGAGTCCAGATTGGCACCAGAGACAGTCGCGACGGCGGGCCTGTCATCCACTCTGGATGATACCCCACGGAAAGCCATCGCAAGACTAAACGGTCCTGAGTTAACCGTTCCCACTCTTGCATGTGGTCGGCTAGCCGGCCTCCCACCGGTCCACCTAGGGACCGCGGTGGACACAAGGCATGCAAGAGCGGCACTGTCTCCGTCGCCATACACACCGGCGTGGTCCTTACCGCGGTAAGCGCCCTGTCAGGAACGATAACCACGCCCAGATCCTCGCGCGACCCGCCCCGCCCCGCGCGCACCTCGGTGCACGGGCGGCTGCCTGGCTGACGGCGGCTGAGGAGCCTGCGCCCCCCTCACTGCTGGCCGAATCGCACGCGGCCGAGGCCGGCGCTGCGACGGCGGCTGGCCTCTGACTTGGCCAGCACCACCTCGAGCCTGCAGGGGACGATACGCAGGGGCCGCGGCGCGAACGTTAGCACGACGCAGTACCTCAAACTGTTCGCGCAGCGCCCTCTGGTTATTCACCAGGGTGACCGTCTCCTGGAGGTGGCGACATCCCTCACCTCCAAAAAGACCAGGACCCGTCATAGGCGTACGGAGTAGCCTATTATACAGGTCCTGAGACGGGCACAGATTGTCCAGGGCAAATGTGCGTCTTGCCCTGACACTCCTGGTCACCGCCCGCGTCATACAGTCCAGCGCCAGGTTAATACCATCCTGGATGGTTCGCTGGACCGCGAGCGGGCCTGGCTGGCGCGATGCGGATGCCGTTACTACCCCCTGTAACAGCTGGGAGACGTGGGACAGAGCGGCAATCGAAGCCCTCCCACTCTCCTCCGCATCACGCAACGCGGTATTCGCCGAACGCAACGCGTTCGCGCACAAGACCCCCGCGTCAGAACGGGATCCTGGCCGCGTATCCTCACCCAAAGCCGCGCGGTCATCCACGCTGGGCTTGGGTACCACACCGTACCGCTGGTAGTCCAGGGGCACGATGCGACAACGCTTGGCCACCTCGCGAGGGGCCTTCGCGAGACGTCCACTCGTGTTAATGGACGCCTCCGCCGCCTTGAACATGTCAACGACATGCTCCGCCAGCGGCAGAGAAGGCATAGCGTTAGCAGTTGGTTTCCCAGCTAACCACGGCGTGTGAACACGGTGGCTAGCCGACTGCTCCACGGGCAGATCAGGCCTAACGCTCACCAACCACTGGCAAGCGTCATACCAATCCTCCTCCGTGGCTAACTGCGAGCGCTCTACAAGACGGGGTCCTTCGTCTTCCTCCTGAGCGCAAGCAGTACTAGACGGCGGGTACGCTGATACACCTGGCAAGCCAGGGAAAACATGCGGGCCTGACAGCACCGGCATGAGAATATCACTGGTTTGACCAGGAGCAGGCACCGCGGTAGAGCGCGGGGTATATATAGCCCTACCACGGGCCCGGCCAGCACCAGCTACACTCTCGGCAAGCCGAGGTATGCGGTACCGCTGGCCATCAGCAGCGCCCTGGGCCACCACCTGAACCGCGGACCTTACTCCAGGGTGAGTAATACCGTGGAAAAAAGCGCCTGTATTCCCCGCGAGGGGTGCACAAACGTCTTCATCCATGTCCGCGTCGTCAGACGGCGACCCCAGCAGGTAATCCTCATCACCCTGGTCAGAAAGATTAGACCCCGGGTCAGCAAAGAGAGCTAACCCGGGCTGACCAGGAACGGTGCCATAGGAGGTACTGGCCACCGCGGCGTGCGGATACCCCTGGACTGATAAGCAGCCAGCGGGTTCCAGCGACAACCGTCCACGGTCCCCTATCGGCGCGGCAATAAGCCTGCTGCCAGGGCCGTGGAACGCCCCCTCTAATGGGGCCACCTCTGAATCGTCGGACAACGGAAGCGGACTAAGGAAAATCGATCCAGAGGCGGGGATTACCTGCTCCGAAGCCGATGAAGAGGACAATAAAGGATCTGGTCCAGGAAGCATGCCACGAAGCAACCCTGGAACCAAATCTTTTATTGTCCTCCTCATCTCTCCCAACATCTCGGTCCGAAAGGTCTCCATATCCACCGCGGACGAGACCTTCCCCTTACCCTTCTCACTTACAACCTCTCGTTTCCGCTTCATCTTCTTCTCCTCCACTACCACCTTGTCCGTCGCCTGTAAGCAGCACAAGAATTCGGACATTAATTCGCCCCCCCAGTGCTTACATATGTCACAATTAATCAATGGACCACAAGGGCTACATCTAAAACACAGATGCGGCCAGAACTTGACATGCATAAAACGTCCACAGGACGCGCAACCCGGTCCCTGAAACAGGGCAAAGGACAAGGAGTATGAGCAACTAGTTAAGCTTAGAAACTCAATCCAACTCAAGGAGAAGGAAAACGATCATAAAGATCAATATACATCAAAAACCAGCCTAGCGCTTGAATTGCTAATAAATACATAGCCAGCTGATTATGACGTCATAAATCCCGTGACAGGAAAAATTCGATCCCAACAAAACATCCAAGTGCAAAGACGAATTGTATGCTGAATGGATAAGTTGACTACACAACCATCAGATACATATAGATAACTCTTTACTGGCAAAAATGTTAATTATCTCCCTTTGATTGTTTACAATAATTAACATCACCACATTATCAATAACTAGATACCTGACACTTTGTATAGACAAACCATCCAACGTGACGAACCGGAAACTCCACCATCTGCACGCCTCTTAACTCTCTCCACCTCAAGGGGAAGGAATTGGAACAAGAGGGCAAAGTGAGAAGACCTTTATATCAGGCCTCCAACTCACTGGGCATAATTTTCCATTTGGTTAGATAACCTAACAGTGTTAGTAGGAAATGGAACCATGGTGGAGAGAATACTAATTCTCTGGAACTGTGACGTCACAACCTAGCGTCATACAGACCTGTGGACAGAAACAGAAAGAGAAATTAGTCCTAGGTAGCACCGAGTTGACCTAAACCAACTAACTAAGGCGCTTATCACGGTAAACGCGAGTCCCGGAAACACAATACACCGGGAAGAAAACTCGCTAATTTTACTAGAAGTCACCTGATTTAAAGGTCCAACGTCCTCCGGTGGCGAAGTGTATCCTCCCGCCATCCAAATCAGGTCTTATCACTTCCAAAATAACACCAATAAAAACGTTAAAGAGCAAGAAAAGCTATTGACTGAAAAACATGTGTGTTCTCTTTGCCAATAATCTAGCAAAGAGGAAGTGCTAGTCTGCGCATGCGCGGTGGTGGGGCTGGCATCCGCCAGACTACGCTCTGACTCCCTGCCCACTAGGGGCGCCTAACTGTTTTAATCTGAGTGTTTATTGAGTGAAAGCGAATATTTAGCAATATCAAAAGTATTAGGGAGGTAAGTATACTCTTGAAGTGAAATGACCAATCAGATTTATGCATGAAAGATCAAATTTGATTTCTCCAAGTTTGATTCAAATCAGTGGTTAATGAGTAGTTTTTTTATAGATAAAGGATGGTCACAATGAGACTAGCACACTTAGCACATCTGCCCTGATAGGCTCACTTAACACATCAGCCCAGGTACGGACACTTAGCACAACGCTCCAGATAAGCACAGTTAGCACATCAGCCCAGATAAGCATACTTAGCACATCAGCCAAGATAAGTATACTTAGCACATCAGCCCAGATAAGCACACTTGGCATATCATCCCAGATAAGCACACTTAGCACATCAGCCCATATAAGCACACCAGCCCAGGTAAGCACACTTAGCACATCAGCCCAGGTAAGCATACTTAGCACATCACCCCAGATCAGCACACTTAGCACATTAGCTCAGATAAGCTCACTTAGCACATAATTCCAGATAAGCACACTTAGAACATCAGCCCAGATAAGCACACTTAGTACCTCAGCACAGGTAAGCACACTTAACACATCAGTGCAGGTAAACACACTTAGCACATCAGCCCAGGTAGGTACACCTAGCACATCAGCCCAGGTAGGCACACTTAGCACATAAGCCCAGGTAAGCACACTTAGCACACCAGCCCAGCTAAGGACACTTAGCACATCAGCCCATGTAAGAATATCAGCCCAGATAAGCACATCAACCAAGATAAGCACACTTAGCACATCAGCCCAGGTAAGCACACTTAGCACATCAACCCAGATAAGCTAATTATATCATCATATTACAATGTAGCACATCTTATTGCAGTTGTCCTGGTAACAACATACAAACGCCATTGTACACACCCTATTGAATAAGTGTAGTCCTTCATCATCCATGGATCCCTCCTCTGTGCTTTCATCTGTCTTCAGACCTATAAAAGTAAAATCATATCAAAAGTCAATGTGCTGTGTGAAAATTGAAACTGTTACAACTGCTTCAACACTGAAGTGATACCAGTTGCTTGTGATGTCAGTTGCTTGTGATGTCAGTTGATTGTGATGTCAGTTGATGTGTATCAGTTGATGTCACATCAGGTAGATAAAGAAATGCATGCTTGATTGACAGGTTGCCACACACACACCCCAACCCCACACACACACAGGTAAGCTGTTAAGTTCAGGTAAACAGTTAAATACAGATAAGCTGCTGAATATTGCAATGCAACCTAGGTAGGCCGTTGAATATATTTTAAAACAAATATTTGGTTTAGAGCTACACAGCTAGGCCCGTATTTATGGCGCTTTCTTAGCCTAAGAACGTTCTTAGTCATTAAGAAAATTCTATACTGGTGCGCTACATATATACGTACACACTGATGCGCATGGGGCTTAGCCCTATATGCAATTACATGTGCGTGCGTGCGTGTACGCGTATGTAGGCACTTGTATCCATATGGATTGGGAACTACTTACATGTGCATATTACACATGCACAATACAGCTCAGAAATAACTTAACATGTTTCCACAACAAAATAAAATGGAGGCCTAATGCTAAATCTATCTTGAATATAATTGGATAAGAACGTAATGCTGCCAATTATGTTCAAAATATTCGACAGAGCAATTCTTATTAACAACTGCGTGTTTTGTTTTTGCTTTGGAACCATGCATGTTATCTATTAATTTTTTGAGCTGTACTGTAGGCAAACACGTAGACTATAAATAGTTAAAGCCTTACACATGGCCTACATCATCATGTCCATGTACGAGCAGACATGCATGTATTCACGCACGCACACCCGCTAGCTCGCAAATATTTCTATAGTTTAACAGCCTCTATAATGTTCCTCTAAATTGTATCGCCTTGATATGAGTGTGTAGGAGTGGTTGAATCATCGACAACAAAATATTATTCACGCGATGACATCATACCACAACGATCATTCACACAATGACGTTTCTCCGTGATTCTCATGAAAAATTGAAAAAAATTACTTTCCGTGGTGAAATTTACTACTAAAGTATTCGAAAATATGCAAACAATATTTTCTTTTATTTAAATTATACGAAAGCATAATGTTGCACACTTTGGCCAACAAACAAATTAAAGAATTGTTTGGCGTCATAACTAGTCTTCAATATTTCAACACAAAATGAACACACGTGTCATGC